>JAWWEW010000169.1:5011103-5141612 GCA_035583185.1 Anabacerthia variegaticeps
TGAGGGATCCGCCATGTTGGGGGTCAACCTGAGGGTGCACATGGGGAAGAATCAGGGGAAAAACATAAACAGGGGGGTTCTGCTTTCTATGAACAATCATATACTCACAAAATAGTCCTAGACATCAAGAAAAGTCCAGAGTCCAGTACTTCCCTTAAGCTTCTGTCATAAACGTCTGGAGCTCCACAGTCTCTGCTTTGTCCTCCGTCTTTGTAAGTCCACTTCTGAAGGTTTCTTCTCCATGTCTCGTAGCTATCTTGTTCTCCCACACTAGATAACTAAAACCTTTCTGTTACCAAGCTTGCAATTTTATACATTTTGAATTTGATTTTTCCTAGTGCTTGCCTCGAAAATTGGCCCTTTCTTAAGGTGAATCCAAGCACAAAAGGATTTAGCTCTCTTTAAGTGTCTATGAGCAGCATGCAGATGAGTTAACTTGTTTAACCCTCGCCCTTCCCCACGCCATGCAGCTCCCGAGTGCTCGCCCGAGGGACACCGGATCCTGCGCAATCCCAACCGCAGCACGTCCTTCGACTCCCTGGAGCTGCAGAGAACGGCAGTGCAGGAGCTGGTGTGCGACCACTCCCTGCCCCCAGCATGGTACCGCTTCGTCATCCACGGCAGGCCCGCGGAGATGCCAACCAGGTGCATCGAAGTCAGTAAGACCTAAGCACTAACCCTGGGGAACCCTGGCAAGCCCTTTGATACAGTTTTCCTCTCCATCTATCTCTATACTCTCATAACCACTAGACTGTAATGGGGATGGGTGTGGGAAAACCACTCTAACAGTGATAATGATGATAATGACAATGATAACAACAATAAAACCAACAACAATAGTACTGTCATATCCAAGGGCATTAGTCAGAGGCTGGAATTCCTGTGGCCTAAACAATATTCAAATGGACTAGACAATATTCAAATTTCATAGCTCAAATCCTGTGAGGAGTGGCTGAGGGAGTTGGGGTTGTTCAGTATGGAGAAAGGAGGCTCAGGGGAGTCCTCTACAATTACCTGAAAGGAGGTTGTAGCCAGGTGAGGGGCAGTCTCTTCTCTCAGGCAACCAGGAGTAGGGCAAGAGGGCACAGTCTCAAGCTGTGCCACAGGAGTTTTAGGTTAGACATTAGGAAGAAGTTCTTTACAGAGAGAGTGATCAGACATTGGAATGGGCTGCCCAGGAAGGAGGTGGATTCACCGTCCCTGGAGGTGTTTAAGAAGAGACTGGATGTGGCACTCAGTGCCATGGTCTAGTTGACAAGGTGGTGTTGGGTCATAGGTTGAACTCGATGATCTCAGAGGTCTTTTCCAATCTAGTTGACTATGTAGCTCTGTAAAATATAAAACCAAGCTTTTACTGACTCTAAAAAGAGATATTTAATACTCCATATATGTCACCAGAAGTTGTATTTTTTCCAAGCAACTGTATTGCTTTAAGAATGGATTCTACAACCTGGCTCTTTCCCCATATAATTTATTGCGAGTTAGGAATATGTTATTCATACTAGATCAAAAGAAAAAAATCAGAAAAAAAGTATTATTTAAAGTGATCTTTAGTGATACAGAAAGAAAAACTAAATTTGAGTCTTTCTCTGCTATTATCGTTTCTTGTATTCCTTAATCTCATAAGTATGCTAATGGCTTTCTAGAGCAAAAAACCCCTCACCACATAAGACTACTCTCTAAAAGAGACAAAACAATAATTATCTGTTTTTATGTGTGTGTAATATGTATGACAATAACAGTTAACTTGCAATCATTGTTGTCAGAGCAAACTGAGCCCCTAACTAAAGTCATTGCCACCTCAGATAGCCCAGCTGCAGGAGGTTAGAATAATTTCAAGCACATAGTGAAATAAAATTATTCTGAAAATAATAAAGTAATTACCCTAAATTATTTTAGAGATGAAATATTCAAACTAGAGTGCCAGGAAGTTTGGTATCAGGTGATGCTACCTGAGCTGGAGAACCCCCTTGAAATTATCAAAATGTGATTTATATCCATTCAAAATGAACCTATGAGCTCATCACAACAGAAGTATCTCTCAATAATCTAACATTTAATGAAATGTTAAGAGATAGCTGTTACCTCTGTGGGATTTCTAACTCACTGCATACACAGACCATAAATCCAATTAACACGAAGAAATTGGCAGAATTACTATTGAAATATTAATTTCATGGCAGGTCATCCTTGAATATACCAATGCATTGTGAAATACATTTTTACAAGTTGCTCTATAGGTCTATATATGTTCTATAATATCATTTTATTTGTCATTTTATTTCAGAATTTTTGAACATGTAGTAATGCTTGACTATATCAGATTTCTTTCCAACAATACATGCTTTGTTTCTTTTAATCTCTTCTCTGGAGTTTTTTATTCAAGTTTGTGGAGCTATATTCATTAGTGTAGTTTCTTATCTTGTAACATAATTCTTGGCATTGGTTTCTTCATTATCCTCTGAATGACAGTAAATCTCTGCTTCGCCATGCTGATGAAGGATTACATCTGTTAGATGTCACAACTGGAAGAATACGCTTCTTTTAGATCTTCACCTTCTAAATCTGCCTCTACATTCTATCTCTTCCACTTAATTAAATGATTGTTTAATTTGGTTTTCCATTTAATTTCAGCAAAACCTCTGGAACAAAATAATTTAAATTAATAACTGCACAGCTTTCACTCCTTAATAAGCAGTTATTATTGGACATTCCAGTCTGGCTGGAGTGAGCTGATTTTAATTAAACAAGTCAAAGACAAAGCCCTGAACAGATAGAAGAGAAAAGAGACCAAATAAAGCCTGACAATACGGATGGAGAATTAAAAAGTACATTACTCCAGCACCTTGTAAAATACATTCCTGGTGATACCCTGTTGATACTGGCCTGATACAATTAGCTGCTTATTGACGGGTAAGATTAACTTCTTAATTCAAAGTCTTGGTGGATAGGGACTCTTGTAACCCAATTGAGCTGAGAAGGGATTTAAACCCTAACGGAAATTTAGAGATCCTGCCCCATGTGGAAGGGAATTACAGGAGGACAAGTGGCACATACTGGGGAGACACAAGGGCGGTGAGCTCCCAAACAGGCTAGGGTTCCTGGCAGGGGTAGCTGACTCCTCCAGACAGGCACTCAATGCCTGTGTTCTGAATCTTGTCACAAAAAAACTCTGCACAATAAAAATGTGGCCCACTCAGCAGGTAGTTTCATAACCATAGGAAGTATCAACTTCAACAGAGAGGAGAACCAGGCCATATAAAAATGTGAGAGCCCCAGACTACAACCGTGTCACAGCTGAGAGCAACAACAAACTTCACAATGAAAAACAAGTAACAGCTCTTAAGGAACAGCTTCTTATCCACTAATTTAATAAAAAAGTGAATAACAAAGGGGGAAAAGACAGAAGAATAACCCAAAAGCTTCTAAGGAAAAAAAAAAAAAAAGAAAAAAGGCAGATGAAAACCCAAAAGCTTTTATGTCAAAGAAAGTGAAAATATTAATTGTATTCCTGAACTCTGTACCCCTTGAATCCAACTGCTGTACATAAACTTATTCCTCCAGTGGCAAAATGGTTTTGATTGAAACAGCTTTCCAACTTAGACTTTGGCTGCTGAATTTCTTGGGGATGGGAAAGGTAACAAATGAACCTGACCTTCCTGCCTCTATTTCTTCCTTGCCTTTCCCCCTGTTCTCCCGAAGGACGCACAGCAATTACCAGATCCTGGGCATGCTCTCTTGGCCACAGCCACTTCCCCATCTAAAACCATATCCTAGAAGAAAAGCAACACAAACTTGTAAATTTTGGATCCCCACATGTTGAGGATGCTGTCTACAGACCACAAACAACAGACTGTTCTTCAAGAACTGCCCAATTCTCTGTGAAAGGCAAAAACGTCAAAGGAAGAAAGTATAGGGAAGATTTTACTAAGATTAAGGCAATGTATTAAGGAGAGAGAAAGAATGCACAAACATGGCCAGAACTAGTAGTAAAATGACCCTCAGAGGAAGACCAAAGGTGATAAAAAAAATTAAAGCCCAACAGAGAATCAATTAAAAATACAGAGGAGTATTTACAAGCCAATATGGGAAAAACATACATCAATTACAGAAATTCCAGCCTCTGAATTGAAATAATACAGGGTATACTGTATCTGTATACACACATGCATATGGGCAAGCCCCATGAGAGGCATAAACACTACAAAGAAATGTGAGAGAACATCAGACACTAATGTTATTGAAGATCTGCTTCACAGTCAGATAAAAGATCAATCTGTGGATTACAGCAAAGCAGTGCACGCTGCTGCCTGTAATGCAAATCAAAATGCCACGCCACGTTCACAAAAAAGCCAGAAATAAGGCTGGAAATGCACTTCTTCCCCTCATTCACATGGGAGTAAAAAAGCACGGATCAGACTCTGCAACTTTAAGGAAAAACATCAATTAAGAATTTGATTATGCAAATAGTAATTGGTTCTGGAGCCAGCAATAATACTCTTGATACCACACACACAAGTCAGCTTCATTCCTTCTCAAATAATGTTAATATTTTCTGCTTTGAGTAGCGAATTGCACAAAACAAATGACAACCTAAAAAGAAAGGGATTATCACCAGAATCACTAGTGGAACAGCTGCCACCATCAAACACTTGTACTCTGAAACAGAGGATTTGTGGCACCATATTCCCTGGGTGGAGAGATTAATGGGATTGTTATCTCTCTGACCACAAAAAAACACTGTACACCCACTGCTGAGGTGGCACAATTTGCATGCACAGCACCAGATCCTGTCAGCTCAAGCTCAGCCCCTCAGAACAGCTACTGTTTTACCCTTGGTTTCCTCCCAGGCTTAAGGCAGTCCCTTACCTTGGTTCCCTCTCTTTCCTGCAGTCCTGTTGACAGGCATGGCAGCAGACTCCAGCCATCTCTTGCCCCACTAGGGAGCTCTACTCCACCCAGGTGCTTGTCCTCACCAGCAGCTGAATCTGTTTTCCTAGGTGGAACAGAAGGAATGGGGGAATATTTCATCCTTGCACATTAACAATCTCCAGCAACCCTTGGTTCAGGGACTTCTGGATTCAGACATGGGTTGTATCAAACTTTAACATGAGCCAGTCCCATGACTGTGATTTTCAGCATACACAATTCCATAGCAATCTTTCCTACAGCTCAGTTATGAATTACACACCCTGTTTGGGAAATGCTCAATAATATTTGCCTCTGATGGTATTTCAGTATTACTTCCAATGCCCTTCCTCAGAAATTTGGTCCTCTAAATGAGCAAAACCAACTCCAAATCTGTATGTGCTCTAAATGCACATACAAATGTATATGTGAAAGCAGGAGGACATGTTATGCAGTAAGGGCTGGTGTTTTCTCAACAGTTGCATTTTCAACAATACAAATTTACTTTTATATATATATATATATATATATATATATATATATACTCAGCTGAAAAATAGGCTTAAATGCTAATCTTTGGTGTATAAAACAAGGTCATGTTAAAGCATTTCAAATCTAACCAGCCTATGATGCTTAATATTTCAGTCCCTGGAGAAGGAGGAGATTTACTTTTTCCTATACTGAGTTTAATTCCCTTCTCTTTAACCTGTTGTAGAACATTTTATACTCACAATAAAAACACACAATATCTCAGCTGCATACTATTAATTTACAATTTTGTTTCAATTTTTGCCTTGCTCTGAATCTAACTCCACTTTGATTTGCAATTGTTCTATGAATTTAAAAGCAAGTGACATTTTCAAGGTATTATTTCATCCGTAATTCACTTTCTCACACACATATGTGAATATTCCAAACCATAATGATAGGTATGGAGAGGCTTTGTTTTTCTTGTTTGTTTTTCAGACATACAAAAAGCCTTCTGCAGAAACTACAATTACAGCCTCCATTGTTCAGAGGCATGTGCTTAAAGAAAACACAAGACAGGCACCAGTTTAATTGCTGCCACAGATATTCCTGACGTAAACTGGTTTCTGTGGAGTTCGGCCCCAGATTGAAATAAAAAATTTTATTTACTTTAACTTACTACAAAGAAATACAGAAAAAACTAAGACAAAGTAAAGTTTTGAGTGGATAACAGATGCAAAATCACAATGCTTTAACTGCCAACCAGCAGCACACCAAAAAGCCTTCCATCTCCATCCAAATAAAACAATGCATTTCTCACATATGGTGCTACTTATTTTTAACAGCATAATTTCAGCAATCCCCAAGTGACAAGAACAATCAAGCTTGATTTCTTTGTGCAATTATGAAGAACCACAGTGTTCAATCAATCAAACTTGTTGATACTCCAAACCCCAACCTAATGGAAGGAGGCATCATTGGATTAAACAATAATGGTTTGTCTCCTTGTTTTGGTAAAGATTTAATTTTTTTTTATTTAGGTTTTCCAAACTGGATTATTTAAATGATTAGCTGGTGACTAATTATGAATCAAAACTACTTAATGAATGCTTACCTGCCACACAGAGGTGTTGTGAAGATTAATTAGGTAAGGTTTACAAAATGCTTTGAAGATTAAAAACGCCACTTAATGATAATTGGATAAAGTCTGCAAGGATATTAAAGAAGCCTGGCAACAGCCTAAAATCTCCCTTTTGTGTAAGAGAAGCTCTTCTTTGTGGAAGTTGTGTCACTGGATACTCAAAATTGTGGAGTTTGCTCCTCTGTGAAAGCAGCTGAATAATTCCTCCTTTTCCTTTTGGAAATGCTGCTGAATGATGGTGTGACATTCCTACAGCTTTATGATACCCCTATAGCAGCAGTGACTGTAGGTATTGCAGGTAAATGCTGTATCTTAAATGCCAATCATCTGCTAACTCTGTATTTAATTTTCCGGTTACTTTGCCACATGACAGCTACAAAATTTAATGCTAATTATGCCACAGCTGGGACTTTAAAATTTTGGTTCTTTGAAACGTGTTCTCCTAGACTTTGTTTTTCCAACTGTCTTCTAATTCACAGAGGTGTCATGCAGCAAATCCTTTTGGCTTGTGTGAGACAACTTGTCTGACTCAGATGGACAGCATGCAGCTTATAAAAGCAAATAAATTCATGTATGTCATAGAGCTGCCAGGAAAACAGAAATACCTGCTTTATACCAAAATTCTTCCTTGGCCAGCCTGTAATTCTGCATTATATTTTGTTACAATAACTTCCCGTCTCACAGTCTGACTTTTCCTGGGTGCAAAATCCGTCAGAAGGGTTGGCTATTGCTTGTAATTTGTGCACATTACACAGTGAACTATCTTGCTCAGGAGGCTTCAGTGCAGGATTTGCCAGGACAAATGCAGGGTGCTGGAGGTGCCAGCGGGGGGTTATCAGGAAGCCTGCACACAGTGCTGGGGCTGACGTCAGTGATGCTAATCCATACCTTCTGGAGCACTGAAATGGCTCGCAGACATGTGGCAAGGATAAATACAGAGAGAGAAAATCACCACCTCTTATTTTTTTCTTCTCTGTGTTAACAAGGGATACAGACCCACTTTTCTGTATGGATTGCTTTTTGTCTTCTTTCACAGTCAGAATGAACTCACATCTGCTTATTTATCTACACGGCCGACAGCACAGCAGATAGGTGGGTGTCTCACTAATGAATTATCTTCTCAGTGCTGCTGCAAGGCAGGGAAGTGCTATTACCATCTCAGTCACCTCCACCTCTGGATGAGAGATAAGGAAGTGAGGTATACAGGGAGTAAGTGCTTTGTTATTTGCCCAAGGTCAGGCAGCAACCAGAGAAACTGAGGCACTGCGTGTGCCTGGCCAGAGGCAGCCCAGCAGCCACACTCACAATGGAGCACCAGTGATATATTGGCACAAGTGACATTGGTAAAGGCAGCATCAGATGGACACAATAGCTTATTTTCAGCAGCAAAATGTATTTTACAGAAAATCCTAAGAGTATTTTTTTGGTTTGTTGAGCCATGGGTGCAAATGTGTCTTGACACGCAGGTGTTTTCGAGTCACCTCAAAGTGATGAAAATCACTTTTCAGCAGCCAAATATAAGTAGATGGTGGCAACAGGCCTTTGCAGCAATGTTAGCAGCACTGGGAATGCTTCCCATGGCATGAGGGGTGCCAGCATCCCTTCTCCTCTTCCTCAGACAGTAAGTTCCAGTGGAGCTGTGGGATCAGCAGGAGCAGAGGAATGCCCCAGGAGGAATGGATGGGTTTTGCTATGTCTCCTTACTAAACCATTTCCTGCAAGGCTTTGTGAGATTGCACACACATACTGAGCTCCAGCACTCACTCACCGCTGCTGCTCTGCTCCCCCCTGGCTTGTGAGGTTCAAATACCACCGAGGTGCACTCACAAATACCTGTATTTTAGTGTAATTTCAAAAGCAAGGTTCCAGTCCAGCAGTCTTTACTCACACATGCAGAGGCACTGGAGTTTGCAGTTTCCTTGAGTAAGAGGAAATTACAGGTGCAAATACCTCATTGAGCAGATGAGTATGAAGCAGAGACCATGAGCTCTAGTTCCCATTCTTCTCTGCTTCTGTGCATCTCCCTGGATGTTGTTTTCTCCATTCTCCTGGGTCATCACAAGTGTATGCTCAATCAAGCTGCTTTGGAAACATGCTCTTTCATCAGATCTCACACTCCAGGTCAAAAGTTCACCAGTTTGCAACAAATTCCTGTCATCTCTATATTTCCCAGCACAGAGAACATCCATTCCCTTAAAGTTGTAAATAAATAAATAGAACAAACCCCTTAAAAAGTTACACACAGTGTGACTTTAAAAGAAAGGAAGGGAAGAGATTGGTCTAAAATTCCACCTAAAAGCATTTTCATGTTGATCCCCTCTTCTCCTTTGCTAGTTCAATGCTGGCACACTGCTCCTCCCCAGGGACTTGCTGCAGTGTGTGAACTCCAGCACCTTCTGTAAGAACACCAAGACACCAAACAGGAGGGCAGGGTCAGCCCCTCTCTCAGCTGCTGCCACGTTTCAGGGGGAAAAATCTTTGGACAATTTTAGTGGAGTGTCTCTAGAATCCTTGTTTTAGAATCCTGACAATAACTAGCTCCAAACGGAAGTCAGACCATGTCATGCCATAGGCTTAATTTTCTTCAAAACCCCTTCCTTTTGTGGGTGTGCACCCCCACTCCCTTGACCCTGATTTCTGGTTTGTGTGGCTCTCGGGTACAATTCAAACTGCAGGAGGGCACTGGTGCACGACTTAATAAATTTATCCTTTGACTTTCAAAGCTTCCTCTGCTGCCGCAAACAACTTTTGGTCTTAAAAGTGAAGCAGCAAATCTGAGCTGATGGGAAAAAATGGTGGCTTTTTTTTTTTCCCCCAGTGTAATTTATAGCCAAACATTGACACTGGGAGGAAGATGTTCCCCAAGTCAGACTGGTAGAGATGGTTCACTATCACTGGCTGAAGAAATGCGAGATGACGGCAGCAGTCACGCTCGGCTGAATGTGACTGATGGCTGAGACCAAATTATTGTCAGTATTTGGTAGTAATTTTCCAACTTTAGCTCAAATACCTTTATGCTTTGCATATTGGCAAATGTTAGGTAATGGTGCAGAATAACGAGTCACCATTGTAATTGGCTTTGTATATTTAATTAGGCTCTGATTATACCTAATCTCCTCACTGAGATGCTTAAATTAAAGACAGCTTTGGAGAATCATGTTCCTTTAGTCAGTGCAAAGAACAGGTACAGAGGGCAGCTCAGACCTGAGATTCCTGAACATCAGTCTGTAAGTTGGGAAACCAGTCTCTCTCAGCTGTGATTCAAAAAGCCATGATTCAAACCACGTAGGACCAATGCCTTCTGCTTTGGGATTTCCTGTGTTCAGAGTCTCCAGGTAATTACCAGGTAATTTGGTAATAAATAGAAGCCTGATAATAAAATAATTTAAAAAAATAATAATAATAAAATAATAATAATAATAATAAAAAAAGCTAAAGCAAAATCAACCAAGCAAAAAAACCCCAAATACCACACCCCTCCCCAACAAAAATGGAAAATTTGATTAAGTCATGCATGTCCTGCGCATGTATTCTGTACATCGTGCATTGTGTGTCTCTCTTCAAGAACAAGAGAGAGGCTCAGGCCCCAAAGATCTGTCCAGTATATGCTGGAAGGGCAGGGCAGGAGCTGTCAGGACCACAGCAGCTGAAGCCATAGCTGTTTTGGAGGCAGGTGATGGGGTGTGATGCTCTGAGCATGTGTCCTGCTTCAGAATGGTCCTAATACCTTCTTGCCCCTCATGCTCTGTCAGCCTTGGCTTTCCTCTGCCACATCTGAAGCATGGATGTGTCCAGCCAGACGATGTGTTGCTGCCCAGTGAAGGGACCTAGCCTGTAATACATGCTTTCACCTTTTTCATACAAACCAACCAAAACCAGAGGAAAATATTTTGGAATCCGGTTGTTGTGTTCTTTGAGAGTTTTATCTGTGTAAAGCCACCTCTCTAAACTGAGCAAGACATTTTCGTCCCCACCTACACAGGTTTTTCAGTGACCCTCCAGGTTCACCCCACTCAAATCCCTGGGTTTTAGTGATTCTCCATGGAGTCTTACAGACCTGGCTGCAAACAGTTTCTTTTGTGTGCATCCCCAGATGAATAAATGTGGGACACAAGCTCCAGTGTGGCTCTCACTGAAGTCTGAATCCCTGCCAGTTCCTGGTGAGAGCAAGTGGCTCACGGCCTGTGCTACCTGGCAGGTCCTCTTTGGGGGCACCAAGGACTGCTGCTTGTTTCGGATACCCGTGGCCGTCAGGAACTGCGGGGAATTCTTTGTGTATCTCCTGCAGCCCACTCAAGGATGCATGGGCTACTGTGCAGAAGGTGAGGATTGGTAAGGTATTTATCAATAAGATTACTTATGCCTCTCAGGCTGGGTGTTCAAAGGTCTGGTGTTGCAATGCAGGTCTCAGTGACCTTGCGAGTCAAGCATCACTCCCAGCAAGACGCCGACCGTGTAGAAAATAAATCAGTGGCAGTCCAAGGTGTTCCTGAAGAATAGCTCTTATTACCAGTGCAAAATGTAATCTGGTGTGTATTACTGAAGCATTCTTTGCTTGGTTACAGCTCACATGTAACCTTTCCAGCTGTCTTTGGCTCCACTTTGGCTTGAAGTTACAAAGCAAGTGAGTGGAGGCACTTCGGCTGTATTGAAGCACTGTATCCAGGATACTGTCTCTAAAATCTGTTCTTATCTTTAATAACCCAGGATCCCCCTCTTCACCCCCTAAAAAAAATATATCATTCTGAAACTGTGTAAGGGAAAAAAAAAGAAACCACAAATTGATAACATCTTTTTCATGACATTTATATAATTGTTCTCATCAGAAATAATTTTCAGCCTACTACAAGAGAAGCAAGCCCTGTTCTGTAGCTAGGAAACAAAGGAGACGCAGAAAGCAATTGCTCATTCAGTTAAACCTTCTGAACTTTAGAGCATGTTCAGGTACATAAAGATTTCAGCAGAAAAGACACTTCTTTCTTAAAATGGAAGAATTACCTTCATACTTTCCTTTTTAGTGTTTTTGAACAGAGATATGACACACTGAAAAACTAGGGTTATCAGCTCTCAATCAAGAAAAATCCAAACTTAAATAAATTTTAAAGGGAAAGATAACTATTTTCTTATCTTTATCAATATTTTAACATTCTCACATGAAGAAGAGGGAGGAAGAAAGGCTCAAAGAACATGAGATTAATTCAGTATTTGAAATAAAAAAATCCATTAAAATAAATGAAACTGATTCTTTCTCAGAAATTACTTTTTAACTGAATAGAGTAATTTTTCAGTTTAAGCTTGGCTTTTTTATAAACTGTAAGATTTCTGCTACCCTTATTCAAAGAATTTTTTGCCAGTATCTTTAAGGTAGTTAATTTTGTCCTTTCTGTTGATTCATCCCTGTTTAGTGATGTAAATCTGCCTGCATTTTTCCCAAAAGAAAGCTTATCCCTTCCCATTTTTCTCAAACCAACAACTTGCTGCCTTTTTCTTACCACTGCTGTTGAAACATTCCCCTTTTTCCTAGACATTTCAGTGAGATCCAGTCCTCCTGAATCTTTAACTTCTTGTCTTTGGGATATTTTTTCAGTATCGTGCATTGGATGGAAAGCACCCAAAGCTGAAGTTCTTTACCAGGGGGTTTTACCTCACTGTCTTAAATTCAGCTATAAACTTTGCACCACAGGAGCCTCCACACAGCCCTGATGCCAAATCCAGCTGGCATTATCACAGCTTTGTCAATTGCCCACCCTCTTCTGCTGGAAACTTGGGAGCAAGGCACTGGTCAGCACTTCTGAGCTGCAAAACAAAATGAATTTAAAGCTTCATAACTTTTCAGAAAGGACACGGCTGGGAAAAGCAGTATTTGTGCTTGCAATGCCACTCAGATCCTCCCATGAGCTGATCACCTAACTTTGTCCTTCTGGGATAATTTCCTGCAGAAAGTCATGATGTGAGCCACAGTTTGAGGCAGCTTCTCTTAGAAACAAAATAAAAAAGGATATAAACAACTGGGCCTTATTCATATGTAAAGTAACTTGTTCCTTTTTCTTTTCTCTTGCTATTTGCTCTGGACAGATATTAATACATTGGTTCTCCATTCTGCTATAACAGCTTCATAACTTATTCCCTTAGTCCCTCATAATTTTTTCTCCTCCAAAAAAGTTACTTAATTTATTCTTTCAAGGCATCTGAACCAGCTTCATGTCCTATTTGAGTCTGTGTCTCTAGAGATGAAAGAACATCTCCCTACACTATTATACATCTTTTTGTTTCTACTTTCTAGGAGACTTTAACAGGACGAAAGGTTTCAGACTTCATTACCTGTTGAAGTCCACAGAAAGCAGGTTGTATTTTTAGAGCAATGGCATTATTCTGGGCAGAGAGAGACTAAATTGAGCAGACCTAGCCTAGATACATCCCAAAAGAGCCTGAAAAGGATATTCACAGCATGGCAATATGGGCTGGGTTTACCTCTCCAACATAATAACTTCTCATATCTTTTCTGTGCTTGTTGCAAAACTTGGATCAAAAGGCTGTGCTTCAGGGAAATGCAAAGCTGATGGCCTTTGCCAGACTAATTAATTTGTATTAATCGGAGTGCTTCATTTCCATAAAATTCTCTCTTACTGCAAAACAAAAAATCCACACACATTAAAAATAATAGGTCAAATATTATAGTAACAATGGGTAGCCAGTACACAATTAGCAGCTTTGTTTTTCATATGAAATACATTTTCTTGTATGCACAGATTATAATAAAATCACAGGAATGTTAAATGCAACATTTCTCTCATGTTTAGTTATATTGTCACCTTCTTGTTAGGTAAACTGTTGTAATGTTAAAACGACACTTTGTGCTACATCCTTCTTTTGTTTCCCTCTTCCAGACAGACTCACAAGCCTGTCTTTGCAACCAGCAATAACTCCCGAGCTTGTGCAAGGTCACGTCCACCTGAAGTGCACCTACACTCACCCTCCTTCCAAGCCTCCCCTGCAGTACCTGGTGCTCTGGTCACGCCTCTCCAGCCCTGGCAAGAGAGAGCAGATCCACCACGAGACCACCCTGGAGTCGTTTTCCTATGTGGAGATGGACGGCACGAATCTCAGATTGGGAGACACGGTAATGCCACCTCTCCTTCAGCAAAAAGAGCTCAAACACCTGGGGGGGATCAAATCCCTTTCTTAAATCTTTGTTGTGTTTCTATTAGTGCTGCTCCTCACTCCTCATACTTACTCATACTGCATAGTTACTGCACTAGAAAGTGCTGAAACTGTTTCATGACATGACTATTAAATAACATTAACCAGATTCAGGACCTGCAACATTTCTTTGAACTGCAGTGAGTTCTTCGAAGGTATTTTACTGCTTTCCAAAGGCAACTTGAATATTTGCACTTATATTACAGCTTGATTGCTATGAAGTTCTTGTAAGTGGTAGGTACATGTGTCTGAGCCAATTCTTGTTTAGTACTTTTCATACCTTGCAAGGGTGAGAATTTTTCTGTAAAGGCATGCTCAGCTATATGCACTCAGTAATTTTTATATCCATGGATCAGAGACACAATAACATCTTTTCACAGAAGAAAAAAGGACTGTACATTTTAAAATAAAGGGAAGTTTATTTTATGGTCTTTTTCATGGTGTTCTGCCTCTCTGATTCCAAATTCTTGGTTCAATAGCATGCTCAAAGATAGAGTTCATTACAAAACAATCTTTAAGAAGTATATTTGATGGCTTACACAGCAACACAGATCTAGTTTCAACAACAACAAAACAGAAAGCAATACAAGATGTGAAAAAAATTGACTTGTGTATGAATTCATGGCCTTTCATGCTACAGAAACAAGACTTTTAAAACTAAATTAGGTTCATAACTTCTATAGGCAGAGTGCCATTAGTGATGCTACAACAAACTGAAAGAACAAACAGGGATAATGGTCTTGTGTTAAAAGTAGGTTGGAAATAGTCTTGGTATTTTGCAGCTCTTCTTTGAGATAATAGAATCATAGAATACCAGGCTGGAAGAGACCTCGAGGTTCATCTGGTCTACACTTGCTTGGCAAAAGTACAGTCTAGACAAGGCAGTTGAGGCATCCATCACTTCCCTGGGGAGGTTATTCCAATGGCTATTGTTTGCATTGTGAAAAAATATTCTTTTTGTGTCTAAGCAGAAGTTCCACACATTTTTTCCGTGTTATGTTACTTCTTGTGAAAAGGGACTCTCCCTAGTCTTTGTAGCCACTCTTCAAAAACTGGAACCTGGTGATGAGGTTTCCCCTAAACCTTCTTTTATCAAGGCTGAACAAACCCAGTTCTCTCAGTCCTTCCCTCACATGGCAGCTTCCCAGGCCTTGGATAAGCTCTGTGGCTCTTTTCTGGACCCTCTGCAGCCTGCCCACATCTTACCTGTGTAGTGGTGATCAAAACTGAACACAGTGTTCCAGATGTGGCCTGAGAAGTGCTGAGTGGGATGATGACCTTTTTGTCTCTGCTGGTGAAGTTCTTGATGCAGCACAGCATGCTGTTGGCTTCCTCTGCTGCAGCAGTTCACTGTTCACTCACATGAAGCTTCAGGTCCACCAGAACTCCAAAGTCCCTTTCCACAGAGCTGCTCCCCAGCTCGATAGATCCCAGCCTGTACAGCTTTTCCAGATCATATTTTCCCACATGAAAGGCCTTACACTTGTCCTTGTTGAACTTCATAAGGTTCTTGTTAGTCCTCTCTTCCAGCCTACCCAGGTCTTTCTGAAGGTGGCTCTCCCTTCCAAAATGTCAATTTCCCCACTCAGTTTGGTATCCTTGGCACTCTGTCAGGGTTCACTTGATCCCATCTTCCAGATCACTTATGAAGATATTAAACAGCGTTGGACCCCGTATCTCACTGCTCTGGTTGGCCTGGCTTATTCCCCAGCTGGTTGCAATGGTGTTGCCTCTTTGGATCCTGTCCCTGAGTTGTTTAATGTCCACCTCACCAGGTTGTCCAGACTGCTGCCAAAGACTCCCTTGTCTTTTCCAGACAGCTGGATGCCATCCTTCCCTAGACAGATATTTAAGGAATTATTCAAAACTGTTTTTCCAGTTCTTGAAAGGATGTCATTTATAACAGTAGCACAATCTAGATAGGATTTTTTTTTGTCATTTCTCCTCATAATTATGCCTTCTGAGTTCAGAATCTGACTGATGATGCCCTCACATATTATGAGACAGATAATTCTGCCAGTTTAAGACAAGTTTGTGTTATGAAGAGATATTTTCATCAGAATAATATCACTTGCAATCACTTCAAATCTAGTTTTAGCAATCCTGAGGCATTCAGAGAAAATATGGTTCTCTTAACTAGTAGCATTGCCAAATCTTTATAAGACCCCTTTTATTATATTAAGATTTCAATAAGCCCTTCTTTGTCCTCTGCTGAAACTACGTGTTCAATTTAGTGGGTTTAGTGAGACTAAAATGTTCTCTTCCTCGTTAGATTTCTTTAAAGGTCTTCATGGCCTATTTGACTAATTATAATTATTCATAAATCATCACGGGTGAAAACCAAGCAATGAAGCTTCAGCTGTAACTGAGAATTCCATTTTACAGAATAAAGATTAAAAAAAGCATTTCACCATGTTTTCTATCCTAGTCTGGATGTCTAATAAGAGTCCCAAAGGAGAAGACTCTCCCCTCCAGTGGTGTAAATCTGAAGAAATTTAGCATTGATAGGGCTACCCCAGAGGAGAGGTGATGGCACTAAAAGGAGAATCAAGTCCTGGGTACCAATCTCTGCTGCACAGAGGCAGCTGGCAGCTTCCACCTGCCCAGGAAAGATGCAGGAGAAAGACTATTGTTTCAGGCAGCATGAAAGAGAGGCCAGATTCCCACTGATGAAAGCCATATGAGAGAGGAGACAATTAACTGGGAGCACTTAACAGTTCTCTTTCCCCTTCTTCATGCACAGCCCAGTGGCAACAGCCCCATGGCTGTGCACTGCCAGGATACATGGGCGGCATTCAGAGCAGAACCTGTTCCCCAGGACACAGAATTTCCCCCTAAGGATGAAGAACTTGCAGTGTTTTGAAAACTACTTGCTTTTTTTAAACCTTTTTAACTGTTAATCTCCATCTTCACAATAACCTGTGTTTAGTCTTGACTCATTCATACCCTGAAATCAGCACCTTTGTTCATTTCTTGATAAAAAACTACAGGGAAGCAAAAAGATTTTTTTTTTAATCACCTTTTAGGTGATTGATATCTATGCTATTTTTCATCTGTAAAAAAGTCTCCAGGTAACAGGCCAGTCACATAATGGAATAGCTATTGATATATTTTAATACACAGTCAAACCTTAGAGAAGGACTGAGATTTACTGGCAGACATTCCTGAACTTGTATTGACTAAACAGCCAGTTATTTTTTAATAGCCATCATATGTCCTTTTTTGCCCCCATCTTTGGGCTCCAATTTTGTTATTTCAGACAGTAATGTTGGCAGCATAATGTTCACGAGACTATTGCAGCCTTAAATAAATCTATAACATGCCACTATTTCTATATAAACTCTGAAAGAAGCCGACTCCATCTGATATGAAAATCCTGGCATTCCTACGCCTTATTTATGTGATAGTGACAGAGGTCATTTCATTCCTTGAGGCACAGCCATCTATAAATTATAGCAGTGCACTGTGAGTAATGACTTATGCTAAGAAAGAAAGGTGTTTAGAAGAAAACTGTGCAGATTTTGCTCAGCACAGCAGTCCAAAAGTTCACATGGTGAGGAGCAATTGTCACTGTACATAAACCATGATGCACATTGTAAAATTAGAATGTTTAAGCAAAACCAGCCCTTCTGAGCTCTGTGGTAGAAGTGGCTGCTTTGCATGGAACTTAGCAACAGCAGAAGATTATGCCCCAGAGAGAAAAATTCTAAATAGATAAAATAACTATTTTTCACCCACAAGGGAAAAGGTGTGAAATGTCATAGAATGGTTTGGATTTGAAGAGACCCCAAAGATCATCCAGTTCTGATGCCCCTGCCATAGGCAAGGACACCTTCCACTAGACCAGGTTGCTTCAAGCCCCATCCAACTGGCCTTAAACACCTCCAGTGATGGGGCAAGAGATCCCACTGCCCTGTTGTTCTTGGTGCTAAAGAAAGCCTGATCTTGAAGAGAACTTATGTTTCATCTCTCAGAGAAATAAAATCTTTGTCTTATCATCAGCACTGACATCCCAATTCAACTGCTGGAAGAGAAGCTGCTGATCTCATGCAGAAGCCCATAGCAGATGATGGATGCAGTACATTTATTGCACTTAGCATAGATGGAAAATCCCTGGCATATGGGCTCACAAATGTTAAAACACAGTAAGTCTATACCTATGTATATACTCAAGCTCTTAGAGGGCCATCTTTAGGATTTGCCCCTTTTCCTCTACCAAAAATAATAAGACCTAAGCTCACAAACCCCCAGCCAGCAGTAACACTCAGTATCTCTCCAATTTCTTCATGCTCTCAGCAGAGCTCTCACTGACTCGGACTTTGTCACTTCACAGTTCACACATCTGCACTGGCATCTGGACTGCAAAGTGCCAAAAAGCAGCATTTGCCCCACTTAAATACTAATCCCCTCCCAACCACTGGACTTGTGAAAATCAGCAACAGAAATAGGAAGACCTGCTTGTTTGTAGGTTTATGATTTCTTTCTCAACCTTCAGGTAGAAAACGAGCAACGTCCCCACAGAAACAGAAATCTGGGTGAACTTGAACAGAGATTTTAAAGCAGAAAGGGTCAGAGAGTTGATGAGCAAAACTCTGCAGATGATAAAACACCTCACTACTACCCTGGGAAAGTTTTCCTCCTTAGCAGAATAATGACCTACAGTCAGCTTCCACTTACTGTTTGGCCATTTGACAACTGGAAAGAGCTGCCTTCTTTATATACAGTGAATAAGAAAGTGAGTGGAGCTGGACTTCCCGCAGTGTCAGGTCATGCCATTGCACCAGCTCCCTCCCTTCCACAGCCAACAGCCCCTCAGAGGGAGCCATTTGTGTTCTAAGGCTTTAAGGTCTAGTTCATTAATTAAATCAAAGTCCGATTCTCCCTACTTTCCGCTTCCTGCTAACCCTTCTGGAAAGCCTTTCCAGAAACTTTGTTCCTATTCCTTTCTGTAAATACTGCCAGATCATTTCCTCAAACTAATGAGAACTATTTCTCTTTTGCTATGGCTTCCCTAGAAATGTCATCCTTCAGGTCTGCTCATCCTTTGCTCTTTTCATCAAGGCTGTAAACCACAGCTCCCTCCCACATGCACTCCCAGCTCCCAGCAGAGTGGCAACTCCAGGTTTTTCTAACCCCAGCCCATTAGTGTTTAATGGAGCAGGCAATGGCAGCTCCAATGCCTTGACAGCCATCCTGAGGCACCTTTCACCTGGCGTGTTGATTGCCTGCCCAACCCTCCACCTGCAAGCCGTGAGTGCTGCCCAGTGACTATTACCCTTGCAGCCCCAGCCTGCCTTCTGACATGGGTGATGTAGCTATAGGAGTGTCGATCCAACCCTCGAGTTAATAGTCCCCCTCCTTCACTCCAGTTTAGGCACCTGTATCATCCCAGCAGCATCCAGACTTCCCTTGCCCAGTGAATGGGAAGAAATAGGTAAACCTAAACAGAACTTTATGTTGAGAACAAAGCTGCCTATAGGGGGAGGACATAAATTACTGACTGGCTCAGCATTCCTGAATTCTCACACCTCTAAGGAGATTGTTTGTCCTGATCAGGAAAGTGTCTACATCTACCTTTTAATCCAGACTTTCCACTCCTAAGTTGTACCTTGCTATATGTGGTCTTTGAATGATCACTACCAGTAAATATTTCAGCTTTAAGCCATTTCTGTTGTCACTGGGTGGCCTCTGTCATTACAATGCAGCTCAAGTGCTTGCTGGAGAGACAGCAAATGGGTGGCTGGTCACCCAGCTGTGAGCTGCACACAGGTCCTGCTCTTCCCAAGGGATCATTCCACCCTCAGGACACAGGGCAGGACCAGGAGAGGAAGCAGGGGCTGCAAGCAGGGACTGGCACCTGCATTTGCTTGGTTTCTCTGGTGGCTGTTTAGGTGAAACATTCAAGCCATCCTGATGGGCAGACACAAACCCAGTACTCCCAACACATCCAATTTTGGGTGCAAGTGTCAGTGTCCTTGGCACCATCTCTAGCAGTGCTTTGAGAAGCATGTGCCTGAGTTTGGCATCTTTCTGAGAGCTCCTGAAATTATTTGGCAAACCCAGGAACCTTCACAGGTACTGATGAGCACACAGGTAACTCCTCTTTGCCCTTTGGGAACACAACCCCTTGTATAAGCACAGTGGCAGAGGCTGAGGAAAGATCCATTGCTGGATGCCCTGGCAAACATCCCCTTCCATGCCTCAGCCTGCACTCCCCACACTACCTTCAGAATTAATTAGGGGCACAGGAAGAGGTGAAATTGGATGCATTTTTTATGGTTAAAATAAGTATAAGCAACCCATTTTTAGGAGTTTTGAATTCTGAAAATTAGGGGGGGGAAACACCCACATTTTAACACGCAGATTTTGTTAGGAACAAATGTGCTGGATATTGTGACAAGTCCTAGGAATAAAATATTCCCCAAAATTGTTTCCTAGAGCTACCTGACCCTTACCAAACTTATGACTGAATTCTGCTTTTGGCTAAATAAGCTGCTCATTTGGTTCATGTCAAAATGGGAAAGAATTTGTTTGAGTACATGGAATGGGGGAAGTCTGCCTCAACACACTGGAAAAGGGGACACTTCTTAGTTAAAAGGACCTTTTTTAATCAGAATCTTGTGCCTAGAAGTAGTTTTCTGCCCTATGAAAAGTTCTACCAACACATGGGGAAAAGGGAGTAACCCATGCTGAGAAGAAATCCAGTCATCCTGTCTGAGGGCACCCTTGCAATTCTGCCCCTTTAAAAAGGATGATGAAAAATAATAATTTGATTTTTTTAACAGATCCTATGAGTTTGTGAAAAAATACTGCCTAACTTGTCATGGCCATCAGCATACTGCTGTCAGTGATGCTTTTATCTCTTTGCTTTAAAAAGGCTGCATCCTGAGGTGGGAGGAGGTGGGGGGTAGAGGGAAAGAGAAAAAGTTGATTACTGAACTGGAGAAAAAAGAGCTAGTGTTTAGCTGAAGGCAAAAAAAAAAAAAAATAACCAACCAAAAAAAAAAAAAACCAAACCCTCCTCGAAATGACTATCATCATAATTATGTGACAAACTGTCAACCTGTAGCTTGGTAGCCAATGAATATATCTACTGATTGTGAAGCATGCACCTAACAAGGTAAAGGTACTACAAGGGAAGGAAAGATATAAAAGACAGAAATAAACTGTAACTTGTGATGGCTGTCAGTATATCTTGAATTTGCAAAGTTTGTGCTAATCTCCTAAAGAACTGAAGTTCTCCAAGAGCACTGAAGACAGAGCTGGAATGGACTGATTGTCTAAGAATATTCCAGTGTATCATTACAGGGTAGATTTCTATTTGAGTGTTCAGTGCTTTACCAACAAAATATACCTCTAAAATATATATGAGAGCATATACAACAGGGCTGGGCCTCCCTGGCACAAACACTCCACATGGAATGCTCAGAGGGAAGTCTCAGTGTGAATATTTTTGCTTAACAGTACCAAAGCCAAAAGTGCAAAGAGCCCAGTGAGTGCAAATACAGTATCTGCAATGCAGGTGCACATGATCTGCTCCAGGAGCTCTGTGAGGGGATGGGTATTAGTTATTTTTTGGTAGGGGGAATATGCATTATCTGAAGTCTTTCTCTGTTGTCCCCACCTTGTCAGATCAGGATTTTGCAGCCTCTCCCTGCAGGAAAAGCTGCAGGGGGGTGATCAATGCTCACCTTCTGCCTTCCCAGCAGCAGAACTGTTTTGAAAAGTTTTTAAGATGAACACGAGCCTTTAGGGAATGATTGGAGATAATAAATATCTAATGGTAACAGGGACTTACTACCTTGAGGAGGCAATGACTTGGTCTCCTTTGGAGGCAAACTGGCTAACTATGAAATATCTGAGGAATTTTAACTGTAAAGTACCTCTGTGAGGTGAGGTCTGGGTCTGTTCCCCCCCCCTCCCCCCCCAGTACACCCAGTGTGACCTCAAGGCTTCCATCTCATTAATGTAACAAATGACACCATTTTCACTGGGCCAAACTGGCTGGAGCTGTCTGCATAAGAGTGAGAAAAATTGTGCAAGTAAAAACATCCCAAAAGGGACATAAGCCTGGGACTGAGCTGGACTGGAAATGATCCACTTGAAGAGCACAGAAAACACTTGTTTTTCCCCATAGCCCTACAAACGACCCTGTATTCCTGGTGGTCAATTTTTATTGTGTGCAAATGAGTTTGGGAAGAAGATTCTTCAATTTGATAGTAAGGAAGGGGGATTTTTAGGGTGGTAGAAGAACCGTTCCAGGCTGTTGAGCAACTCGTGCCCATATTACCACGTCTCTGGGAATATGCTGGGTCTGAACCTGTTTTGTAGCTAGTGGTCATGAGCGTCGTGCCTGAGCCAGCACATGAGATCTACCAAGAACAGCATGGCCAGTGAAGGATGCTGGAAAATCCATCCAAAGGAGTTTATCCCAATGGAAACAAATTGGATTGGTCCAGTTCTTCCTCAGGGGTTATTTGAGGCTTGAAAAAGGCAGTAGCTATAAATATGTCACCCGATTATTTGTAATTTGATTTAGGATGTCACAATCTGTTAGTCCATTTCTGAGAAGAGACCAAAAAAAAAGTATTTAGAACACAGCCTCAGAGTCTATTGTCATGTGTTTTAAGGCAAATTTCTATATTTTAATCTTATGATCCTAGAAATTATTTTAGTAATTCAGGTTTTCTGAAACCAATGAAACATTAAGATGGCAGATGGTGTGCGGGCTCAGCAGAGATAAAGGCTCTGTGACTGTGCTAGGAATAAAACATAAGTGTCCTGGAACATTGTGTTTGGAGGAGTTTTTTTGGGGGAGGATGGTTTGTTTGTTTGTTTATTTGTTGTTTTTGTTTTAATATTATATAAACTCTGTAGGCACATTGGCAACGTCTTGTGTAATGTAATAAGGAAAAAAAATGAACTTCTTGTATTGCTGACACAGTCTCTGAGACTGGATAACTGTCAAACTAATTTAAATTTTAAAATAAATGGCTTACAAATATGGTACAGAGACAGGATATTTGATCAACTGGACAGACTGAAGTCTGGGAACCCAACGGCAAATGTCCTAATCCTGACACTCAAATCTGTGAACAATGTAATTCTCCCTAAGTAAAATGAGTTAAAATCAAAAACCAAGGTGCTTGAAGATCTGCAGGAGAAAACCCGTTTGTAAGGATTTGGTGTTATTAATTGCTGAGACAAAATCTATGTTTCTTCACTTATCAAATGAAAAAAAAGTCATCCAAATCTCAAGATTTGTTCTGCATAAACATTCTTAAAGCTTAAATACCCAAAATATATTTCAAGAGTAGACAGAGATCTTACAAATTCAGAGCAACAGGAAGATGCATAATTATATGAATGTTATTCAAGAAATGCTATATAACATGTGCTGTTTATTGATTTATTCCAGGTCTCTTGCACCGTCACAGCTTTTGCAAGGAACACTCCTGAGCAGCAATCATTGCCTGAGGAGAGCAAAGCTTTCTATGCTGGCATTAAGGTAATGCTGATGGTCCTGATTTCATGACTAGGGGATATTTGTACAAGCTCTGAAAACCATGATGCAGAAACATAAGTCCTGACCATCATAACCAGTGCTGCTTTTGTGTTCACTTTGAGAAAATGACTTTCAGTTTGTTTGTAAAACACCCTAAAACACCCATCAGTACTGTGTGCACGTTAATGTCCCACAAGGGATGTGGTTCTAGTGTGCCCCAAAGTACTCTGGTGTAATGGGAAGACACACCTACAAACCTGCAAGGATGCAGAATTATGTTACAACTAAACCAGAACAAATGAAGGCAAAAAATCGAATTTTTATCCATCATCTTCTTATGGTCAGGCATTACAAAATAGAAACTGCTGAAGATAAATTCACACTGAGTGCAAGAACCAGGTCTAATCCCACTCAAGGATTAGGTTTTCAGCCTGGCAGTCCAGGAGATGTTGAGATCTTCTGAGTACCTAAGCTTCATGCCTCCATCAATGGTGTTTGAAAAATCTGGCTGCCCATTCTGTGTGATATTCGAAGAGCAACTTCTGAGGGTTTTTTGAAATGTCGGAGTTTCCCAGGGAATGGACAGTCCCATTTCTGACTATCCCTGAGTTCTGTTTCTGCTCTTTCTTTGGGACAATAGACAGAGAGAAATGCCAAAACCTGAGCTGTCTCGCTGCACATGAGTCCCTCAATCTATAATACTTTACACATGTAGAAATCCTTCTTGACATAGCAAGGAAGGGGAGAGGTCAAAAATTGCACTTATTTTACACCTGTCACAGACTACAGAGTCCACAACCATGAGGTTATGCCATACTTTATGCCATGGTATTTCCCCCAGTGAATCCTTTAAACCACAGATATTAAAAATTAATAAAATCTACAGTATTCTGTGGTTTTCAGGCTTAATAAAAGCCTGGTTTGAGATTTGGAGATGAGAAGCAATTATACACTACATAAAGAAACTGCAAACATTTTCTTAATTGCTAAGAATTTTAAAGCATATTAACAAGTTTACCTTATAAAGTTGAAGATCATTACTTCAAAAATTATTAAGAGGATTATGATAAAGATTATTATTATTTTGCAAGCAATTATACATCTTCATAATTGATTGAAACCACTTAAAACTTCATAGATATCAGTGTTGCCTAATTAATCTGTCATCTGTCTTACCTGTCAGAATTATCTTGAAATTGTTTTCTTCTTTTCAGTTTTTACCAGAATCACTACAAATTGCAGAGGATGGCAAAGAGCACGTTTTGACTGTTCTGAGCACAGTTCCCATTGCTTGTCCTGGGCAGGATGGTTCCTGTAAAATTACTTTGCAGCTAAGTACTGAGGATTTGGGTAAGAGTTCTACATATTGCCATCAAATCAATGGGATTACTTTTTCTGGTATTTCAGTTAAAATAAATTCTAAGAGAAAATATAACATGTAAATAATAACAAAGGGCAGAAGCCATAAAATCAACAAACTAGGCCATGTATTTATCTGTAAAATAAAACAGCTGATAATATCAGACAGGTCTTTGAGGGGAAAAAAAACAAGCAAAAAGAAAAACATAAATCTGCCTAGCAATAACCTGAGCAGTATTCTGTCGAGATTTATGGATAAAACAACAGTGAGTAGTAGAATTTATTTTAAATTCCAGGAGTGTAAAATTCCATTTTAAGTTTTTTGTAGTAGCAGTGTTCTTAGGTAGAATAATTTCATTAATTATCAATAAAAAGCTCCCCTGCAGATTTATTATTCAGTAAATGTATCCTGAAGCCTTTTTTCTCTCAGTTGCTGGCTTGTAGCTTTTCTAACTTAACATAGAATGGAAAAAAATAATTCTTACGTTTACATGTTATTCTCTTCCTAAATTTTTTATTTAAACTTGAAAACATTGACAATGTCACTTAGAAAACTCTTCCTTTTTTATTCAGTAAAAACTTTCTTCAGATCAGTTGGGTGGACTATTATTCCTGTTTACTTTCTATTTGCACTGAATAAAACACACAAGCCTTTTTCTAACATGGCATTTATTTCTCTTCCATAACTGACTCAATGAGAGAAATGTGTAGGGATAGGATTACAGCTGCAGTTTCTCTACCCAAGAAAAGGCATCTCTAAAAACTTTTGGCAAAATCCAGACAGTTCCTGATATTTTTCTCTGTTTAAATCCCTTTCCTAACTCTCCTCATCATCAGCCAAGTGCCTAGACAGAAGGAAAAAAAAATAATTCAAATGGTATCATAACACAATGATCTTAAACTGAGCAGCACCTTATGGTTCCAGCAGCTGTGTTGGCTCTCGGACGTGGAGTGCTTTGCATTTCTCCATGGCTCAGCTCTACATGTTGCTCTTGGCTAAGAGTCTGTGCTGGTCCATCAGGAAAACATCCGCTGAGCTCATGGGAAAGGATTCACTTAGATATCAAGGTAGCAAAGAGCCTCAGATTGAGGGATGGAGGATATCGAGGCTGGTGGGTAGTGGGATGTCCCCACAGACTCCAAGCAACTTAGACACTGACTGTTATAAGGATCAAATAAGAATTAGTCCCAGTCAAGGTAATTCTTTTTTTAACTCACAGTTTCTTAGGCATCGATAAAGTCTTTTAAAATCTCACTGGCACTGAAACATGGCACAGGAGCTCTCAAGTGGGGAAGGCTGAGTTTGACAGATTAGACTGAGACTGACCCTTGCCAGGGGCTTCTCCAAGCCCACAGTGTGCATTGGACTGGAAGAAAGAGAAGATACAAGACTTGCAGAAGCAGCTCGATTTTCAAGCTGTCAATGGGCTTGATGTGTTGGTGCCAAGAGGTGCCAGGATGAAGGCACAACTTGTCCAGTTAACTAATCCTTGAAGGAAGTTGTTGCTGAAGTGGAAAATTTCTGTTAGTTTCAATCAACTCAATTCTGCTGCTTAAACTAAGCCCAGCTCTAACCCCTGGTTGCTCCATCCTGAGGCTATTTCCTTGGATGACACTCGGGCTCTTTATGATCAATGGAGCTATCTATGTATACTTAAGGTTGAGTATCTGCTGCTGGATGTTTGCATAACCACAGGCTTGTTTTGAGCCTTTATTGTCTTTAGGTCCATTAGTTTATCTGAGGGGACACTGTGGGCTTCTGAAAGATGTAGTGCTGGCCACAGTGCTGTAAATTAAAACGAAGAGCCATTTTAGCTGAGATTTGTGTATACTGAATAAATTAACTGACAAGCTCCTTGTCTGACTGAATCCATATAACAACACAGTTTTGCTAATTACGTAGGGAATAAGTGATAAGAAAGCTAATTACAAGCACAGAAATATCTCTCCAAGTTCAGACAATATCATAATGAATGCCCAGGCACAGCAGAGCCACTGGAGTTGGGCTTCTCTTAAGTTTATCATTACTATTTTGACAAGATAATTTTCTTTGATTTTTAACTTTTGCTCTGGCTTGTGAGCACAGCTCATGGGGCTGTAATGGCAATAACTTTTCCTCATGGAAACCTCCAATTTAATTGAATCAAGAACCTCAAATATGAGCCAGGACTTTTCAATAAGATGGAAGGTGAAGTAGCCTTTAAGGATTTGATGTGAGAGACAATATCTTATTAATATCTGTAGATTTTAGTTCTGTTCTTACAATACTCTACATGGTTAATTTAAATTATATTTCATGAGACTTTTCCATAAGGAATATAACATTGATTATTGGATTGTGTTAGAAATGTCAACTTAAAATACCTTAAAGTCATCTCTATAAATTATTAAGCAGTTCTACAAATGGGAGAAATTATATAAAAATCACTTTTTTTAATATCAGAAAATCACTTATTTTCATCTCAGCTTAATTGCATTGCTACTGTTTCTAGACCTTTATCAGATGTTAATTAATGGTCTGGGACAGAAATTAAATATTCCTCAAAAAACATTCTAAGTCTTGAAATCAGCAGTGAGATTCTGACTGGCTTCAGTGGGACCATAATTTCATTTTTTATCAACCAAAGGATTAATAAAAGGTTGGGTGGCTTCTTGAGAAGCAGGTTCACACTATGTATAATGCAGACCAGATGGCTCAGAACTAAATGCTATCATAATTCAGTGTTTTTGAGGAAAAACACATCTATTGAAATAAAAATTTAAGTTTGCCCTTTACCTAAGACCTGAGCAGGAAGGGCCAGCACCAAAGAGAAGTGGCCATTCCCATTCTTGCTACCTGTAGAGGTCCCTTTAGGAAACATACGATGTGCAGAGCCAGAGCTGCATGAGTGACTTGTGCTGCTGTTGTCATATTAATTTTGCCACCACCCATCATTTCCCTGCTCACCACAGATACTTATATAGCCAAGACCTCCATAACCTACTATTTTTCCTCATTGATTTAGTGAATTTATCCTCACAATATCTCTGTAAAGGATACAAATAAAACTACCATCATTTTACACACTGGAAAGTAAAGCACCACAACTTAACTAATCTAAAAGTACAAATATAGACTTGCTGCGCTTGCCTTTCTATTATGGATCCATAGTTCACTAAAACCTGACTCAAGAACCCTCCCTTTCCACATCAAAAAATCTCTTTATTTTAAAATAAAGAACTCCTAGCAGTTATCTCCTCATACTCATTAATGAAAGAAAAATGTTTTCCAGAAACGCAGATTCATCTCTTTCTTTGTCATGAGAACTACTTGTCTTCATTCACTGTACATGGACCCATAAAGGTATCACTGTCACTCCAGAAATATTAGCACCTCTGGAAGAAAAAACACCATGGAGTTGTTGTAAACTTTGTAAAGCATGGGGGGAAAAATTAGCACAGTAAAGTGTGCAGAGGGATGCCAGATCCAGTCAGTCACAACTACCTTGATGCAAACCCCATCTAGTTCAGGGCATGTGTGTCCTGCAACACGAAGCATTTATGTTGAACTGCAAACAGGGCATGGGCAGCTGTTTGGAGAACTCTTGTCAGACACCGTGTTCGTGTTCCTTTTAGGCAGCCAGTTACCAGGGCCCCCAGACATCGTCCTTTCAGCATGCCAGGTGGATCTGCTGCAGGTGCCCTGCTCAGAAAGCAGCTGTGCAGAAGCCACGGTGACAGTGACAGCAGTGACAGACTTTGCTCAGGATGGGAACCGCGTCAGCCGCATCAGAGCTGAGCCAGTCGGACAGAGGGATCTGCTTTGGAGGGCTTACACACCCAAGGATGTGAAGGTCAGGTCATGAAATTAGTTGGGAAATGTGTCAAATTTAAACGAGACCCTTTTTTTTTTTTTCCTAAAGAAAACGAGATACTGATAAACCTTAACCATATGAACTTTTTGGGGCGGCTATCAAAACAATCACAGAATGGTTTGTGTTGGAAGGGACCTTAAAGCTCATTTAGTTCCAATCCTTGCCATGGGCAGGGACACCTTTCACTATCCCAGGTTGCTCCAAGCCCTGTCCAAACTGGCCTTGGACACTTCAATGTGTGACTGAGACAGGACTCACTGGGACACCTTCGATGACACACACGTGGCTGTTCCATCTCTTCATTCATCCCTGTAAAAAATGTACAAATAAAAATGAGAGGAGGCAAGCAGGGAGGCAAGCGAAGCTTTCCCTGCAGAAAGCCTGGCCAAAGGAATGTGGTGAGCAGGGACCAGCCTCTTGTCTATGAATCTGTTTCAGGAACTCAGCTGGGTGGTGTGAGAGCTGTAATCCCACTGCCCCAGAGAAATAACCAGGGCACAGATTTGACTACATTTCTCAGAGCAGTCATACATCCAAGCTGACGTATTTTCAGTAACCAAAACCAAACTCCCAATGAAATCCACAATTCCGCTGTCCTAATTTTTGTGGATTTGCTCATGAGAGAATGAGATTAAACTGGACCAAAAGAATTTTTGTCTTCAAAGGTAAAATACCAAAACATGGAAATATAACCTTTCCTCTCCAGTATAGGCTTCTTTTCAACTTCTTAAGATTCTTAAATCAGAAATTACAGCTAGTTCAGTGTAGTGCAGTCACATACTCATATTTTTTTTTCTTGAAGTTACAAATACTTTCATTAAAATATGAAAATGTAGCAAGTGTGAAATTGAATTAATCAATTTTAATAATAAATTCCATTTATCTCAGTTAAAATCTGATCTATGGAAACAGACATTACCTCCCTTCCCCCTCCCCATTTCCCTGTTTTTGCTTTGCAGTCAATTAGAGGCCTTAATGTAACACTCTTCCTGCAACATAGCTAGAAAAAGTCAATGTATTAAAATCCACATAATCTTTAGTCCTTCTGACTTGATTAAAGATTTTTGATTTCTCTGAAAATTGAACAGAAATGGTGGGCAGAACATCCTGATGCATCCAGACACCTGATAGAGAGGATTTCCTCAGCAAACTACACCAGCCTACAACCAGGACTTCTGCTGATATCATGCAAGAAAGAGGAGAGCAGAAAGGACAACACGGATTTGTTTATGCTGAAGTTTTACTTAGGAAATCTGAGGCTGTGGAGAAATTGGGATAATTCTCAGACACTTCTTCGTATCACAATTTAGATCTGATACAAATGACCTCAAATCAAAATGCTGTTCAAAGAGGTGCTCAGATTTTCCTTTCTCATGACCATCACTCTAATAGTTTGGAGTGCCAGACATTGAGGGGGTGTCTAAGAATTGTCTCTGCCGTGGTTAAGGGGCATTTTGAAAAAGAGATGATGTACTGCTGCAGGTGAGGAATGTTGTCAGGAGCTGTGGTTCTTTCTTCACCCTCTCATTCACTTATTTAATTTTACCACTTTTCCCAAAAGCTGAGTTCTGCTTTGTCACTGAAAGACTGCACAAGGATAGAGCAGCCATTCTTCTTCCCCGCTCCGTGGATCCTGGTAGAACTAACTGAAGTGCAGCCCTGGACTTCTCATAGGCAAAGAGAGAGCAAAGAATTAACAGCCCTGTCCAAGAAATCAGTCTGGCAGGATGGATAAGGGAAAACCATAGCACTTCATCACTCCCACCAGTATGACTGGGAGCTCTTCATATCACAAATCACTACACAACACAAAATTACATTTCTGAGAAATGGACAGCTGAGCATTCAGCCATGGAAAAACACCTTGAGCAGATGTGGCAATGTTGGTCCAGCACTGCCAGAGATTCGGGTGTCACAGCTTCAAAATCCTGTCTCTGGATTTGTGAGGCTCCCTGCAGGGTACCAGGACTCTCACACCTCTTCTGTGACCCAGCTAGTGCCCAAGTAACCAAGAGCTGATGCAGATGAAGATCTTTGTTGCTAAAGTAGATCCTTTCCTCTTTTATACACGTGCCTTAAGCAAATGGCTCCAGCAGCCTGATTTGGGGCTTCCTCACCAGTACCTTATCAATAACCATATCAAATATCTAAATCAGCCAATCAGATTTTGTTGTTGGAAGTCTAGGGTCAAGGTAGCTACTACTAAACCATGCTAATGTTACTTAATTACAGCATACTTTTCACCATATTTCAGGTATTAAAAATTGTGCAACTTAATAAGCACTCTACTCTCCTGATAATTTCAGTGAATGATCTACTTCTTAGCAAAAAGTTTTAATAAGAAAGCTTCATATTTTACCAGATAAAGAAAGACATTACATCAGGTGAATAGGAGCACTTTGAACTCCCTTATTGCATGTGATTAAACTCCGTTGTTTGAAAGTGAAGCCTATTTTTTACCCATCCACAACCATGTTTCAGAAGTCAGATTGTAGTTTGTACTTAACCCATGAATCCTGCCCCTAATATTTTGTGAGGAACAATAATGAAGAAAAACTGCTGTGTAGACTGTATTCATTACACATTTCATTTTAACTAGGTCACAGTTCGAGACCTCCCAACAGGGAACTGCTACTCTTTCACTGATCCACACATTATCACATTTGATGGATGGTGAGTATTCTACTTTGAAATAATTTGGCTCAATTACTGCAGCTATCAGTTTCTGGATGTGGCATGCATTTGGTTTTAGTTTAGAATATCAAAAGAGCATTGTACTAGTTTGCTTACAGTGAGGAATGTCGTGCTTCAATAACATAAGTGGTTTCCCTCCAGGTTTTTATACTTTCCAGCAGTTTACTAACACCTGATTTAAAGTCACGCATCCCAAGGATGTTCTTGATTTCTTCTACTTCTAGATCTGGTTTATGCACAGCTGGAGTTGACAATCATAACCACAACCAAAAAAACCATAAAGATGGCAATATCGTCTTAGGTGAAAGACGCCCAGAAATGATAAATGACAAATATCAGGGGAAGAGCACAAAAATAAAAGTTGTATGCCCTGCTGTAGTGCCAAAATGTCCTTCTATGTTATCCAGCAATAAGCTGCTTAAAGACTTACAGAGCCAAAGTGGTGTCTTTGTGTTTGACAGCCCAAACAGTATAGAACTTTTCCTCACTTAACATCCCTAATCATTCATGGATCTGTTTATCCCAGCTAATTGACATCATGGAAAGTTTTTAAAGTTTGCATCTGGCACACTTGATCCAAAGTTGTTAACATTTCAGATCACATTCCAGGTTTGTCATTCCGCCGTTAAGCTCCTAATGGCACAGATAATGAGTCTAGGAGCACAGGGGCTCGGCAGGCACAATACTCTAATTCTGGTATCCTGATGTCCCAGTTTCAGTCCAGCATGCTCTGGAGGTGCAGCTGAAGTGATGTTAAAGCTGGAGAAGTCTGTTGGTGAAGCCTGAGTAAGAAAGGCAGTGATTCCATTAAAGGTTATACCCCTGCCTCAGATAAAGATTTCACCTAAACTGGGTAGTCTGAGCTGAGAGATTAGCTCTGCACATCTACAGCTTCCCAGTCTCCCTTCTGCTTTGCTGACCACCATTTATAATGTCAGCAGGAACACTTTCCATGCAAGTTTGGTTGCTTGATATGTAGAAGCTGCAGAAGAATTACAAGAGGTTCAAAGACCGCAGGTATCTGCAATTACTTCAACTCTGAGATATTAAACTAGATTGGAATATTATTTCAAATGTCCTATACACTATATTCTAAAATATTCCCTTTTGAGTTAGGACTAAGGATGGACAGTGATCTGCCAGACTGTTGTGTTTAGGGAATAATAAATTACTGAAAAGTGCCTCTTGGAATGGAGACACCCCTTCAGCCATATAGCATATTTTTATATTGCTTCCATGGGGGAAAAAAGAGTCTAAAGCGAAATAAAGTAATTTTAGTTGAATAACTCACTTTTTAACCCAGTGATTGATAGCAACAAAAACGCTTCTAAGCAATTTATGTTCTTTTGGAGCACAGGGAGTTTGGAAAAGCCCATCCTTCTGTGCCATCCCGACTCAGAGTTGCATTGGCTTGAAAGAGAAAAATCCCAGGATTAGCTTGGCCCCTCAATAACTGCAGGTTTCTTCCTTGTGGACAGACATTCATTACTGCTCTGTCCAGTGCAGCCTTAAATGAGCCAAGCTGATGGGGCTTCTGCCATCTCAATAACTAGGTTATTTCACTAAGATATATCACTCCTTGATATACAGCCAAGTTTCTTACCCATCATTTCACAGTCCCTTTACTCCTACTTATATTCCCATTTATTATTGTAAATAATTTCTCTTTCAATTGTTATAATGATTATGCTACCTTATTACACATCAGTTAAGCAACTCTCTGTCTGCCTATCGAAAAAACGTTAACACATTAGCAAATGATTTTATAGGTCTGAATTTAAGGAGTGGGGAATGCAACTCCTTCTTCTGCCCTGATACAAAACTATAACCTGAAGGCAAAGGCTGACACAGAAGTCTGGAAGCAAAATGTTCCCCTTTTCATCATGAAAGGGAATGTGGTGGGAAAATGTGCTTGAAATGAGGTGTGCATTAGGTATTGTGAATAGAAGAATTGAAGAAAAAGCTTGTGGGCTCAAGTAAGAAACCATATGAGTGTTCAGGAATAAAAAAAAATATTAGAAAGAAACTTATCTGCAGAGCCTAAATGGAGAAGGAAGAGAAGGAAATAGCTAAAAGAAATTTGAGGGACAAGGAAGCAACAGGCTGAGAGGATCAGCGGAGCATCAGCTCTTTGGCATCTGGGTCTATGTGGACTGTAAGTGATCTGTAAGCACTGGCTCAGGTGACACTATTACACAGGAAAGAAAAGAAACATTCAAAATTAGTCAAAGATAAGGGAAAGAAAGAGCAGCCTTTACCCATCTCTACATGACTACAAAATTGTCAGCAAACAAAGCTTAATAAGCTATCAAAACTGCTTCTGAGATCCATAGCAGAGTGTCCATCAAACACAATCCAAGGAAATCCATTCATCCAACCCCAAAGCCTGTAGGTCGGCTCACGAGGAGGCAGCAGACTCACAGTGTGGTAGCAGAGCTAGAGTGGTGGCCAGCTGTCACTTTGGCACCCTTGCCACCCACTCCAGTCCTGGGGATGGGCCCCTGAAGGACTGTCCCAAGAAAAGCAAGGGAAAGCCTGAAGATGGGGAACATTGGCAGGAGCAAAAGGACAGGAGCGTTTTCTATCTGAACAGGCAGGTATATAAACACACTCCTGCCTTCCACGGAGCCGCTTCCCTTCTTTGGCTTTCCCGTTAGCAGCAGTGAAGAGAAGGAAAAATACACAATGCGGAAATGTAAGGGTAAAAAAAAAACCCTACAAAAATAGAAAACTGCAGTCTTTACTTGTTTCCAAAGCTTAAAAGAAAAGCATTAAAAATTTTAAATTTAGCTTAATTGAAAACATTTATTTGAATAATTTCTTTAGCAGGTTCATTGGAAAATTGAAAAATCAAAAGACTACTCTTTTTGGCAGCAAAATTTTCCTACTGAAACAGTCACTTTCAACGTATTTTGTACCTTCTATAGCGATGCTGTCAAAGGGTTTTAGTTTGACATGGTGAGCTCACACTACATCTGAGGTACTTAGCTATTCATTAGGCAACGGAAAGAGCTAACTCCCACTTCTTAATGACAACACTCCCCTTTGGTATTCCTCCTGCTAATATATGTCTGGAGAAATATTTGTCTTGTAATCTTTTCATTCTTTTCACCAAAGGCAGTGACTGAAAATCAAAGAAAAATGTGTCATATTTTACAGCATAAGCACAATCAATTTGTGTATATTGGAGCGTAGATGTGAAATAGCGTTAATTATACCAGCTAAAATCCAGAGAGAGCACTTCCTTTTATAGCAAAGTACCTTCTAAATTAAACAAATGTGAAAGCCTGGTAAAGCAAAAGTATAGCCCTCATTACTAGTTATGGCACATTATAAATATAAAAGCTTTTCATGCCATAAATTGCAGATTCTTAAATATGAAGTACTACCTTAAAACTAAACATGCAGAAAATCCTTTTAAGGCAAAGTAAAAAGGGAAATATGTCTTGATTGGTGAACCACACACATCATTCATGTTATTTTGCATTTTGCCTTAACAAGAAATTAAAAAAGGTAAAACATTTTTCAGATTTCTCAAAGGTTTACACTAATCCACTCATCAATATTATCATCAGGGTAATGCTGCCATTTCCTGCACTATGGAAAAATTCTTCAGCTTGCAGAGATGCAAAGTTCTGGGTGGCTTTAGTGGCTTTTCTCATTGTAGCCCACAACTCAGTTCTGTGCTGGGTTTTTTGATAGTCTGTAGAAGTTTATACATGCCCAAGCATCCAGTGACTGCTGAATGTAACCCAGCTTTGCTCTCCAAGAACAACATGATGTGATGAGTGCTCTGAAACCAGAGAATGATCTTCAGCATCACCCCATGCTTTGTAAGATCAGGACTACCATAAAATAGTTCTTACTAGCAAGGAAAGATGGAGCCTGGAGGGACATGTCAACAAACCAAATAATTTGGTGGCAAAACTCTGGTGGAAAATCTTCAGGAGTGTCCAAAATAAACACTGAACTTATAAAAATATGAAGTGTAGGTTGGTGAGGAGTGTATGGTGTTAGTTACTTTAACACTACTAATAGTAATTGTTTATGTATGTTTATATTTCCTTCTGTCCCTGTCTTACTATTAACCAACAGAGTGCACAGCTGAGGGTGATTTAGACACAAACAGTGGCACCTGGTCCACAAAGAACATGCAGAACTCCTTCGTGCAAGAGCTCTAGCAAGTCTACCTCATGCTTTTAGTGCCAAAGGCAATTTCTCAAATGTTGTCCAAAGGATCATTATCACAATTAGAGCTGTATAAACATCACAAAACTTTACCTGACTATGTTCAATTATCCGTTCAACTGATTCAAAGGAAGCTGAAAGCTTTAATTTAGACAAAGTGCAGGTTCATTATGTGCTATGCAATCTGTGCCATGACCTAATTGAAGGACTCAAAGAGACTTCCAGGAGGGTTGGATTGGGTCCACTGTCAGTGCTTATTAAGTAGTAAATAGCTCCCATAACTGCAATGGTATATATATGCACATGCAAATACAGTCTTATTTACCAGATGGAGATGATTAGTCTGGGTGTACAGCCATTCTGATGCCTGATTTTCCGTCAGTCTCCCTAAACACCTTTCCTTCTAATCTGATCCTGTAGAAGGAAACTTAAAGGTGCTCTCATAAAATACCCTCTCTCCTCTGTCTCTCCCATGAAGATGTCCAAATGGAGAAAGTACTTGATGTTAAAAGAGATTATCTATTTTTTTATGTTGTCCTTAGTTCTGATCAAACTTAGCAGCAGCATCTGTGCAGTGTACTCAGTATTTATGCACCTGACTAGAAAATAAGATGAGACAGAACCATTCAAAATCTTATCTCCTTATGGCCAACTTGACTAAGTTTTTCAAGATGAAAGATAAAGTCAGATGTCTTTTCTAGCAGAGAAAAACTGTTGAAGTTTAAAGTCTTACTGTATTTTAAGCTACACAGTTTTCTACGGCTTTTATTCTGAAGAGAAATATACATGCTAAAAAAATCACAGCTCTCAAGCCATTTGTTCCTCTGTATAGAAAACATTAATGGCCTGAAAAAATATTGATGTTTGTGCTTAAAAATAACTCTGTTATTTAGCAGGGGTATTTTATACATTCCTTTTTATATTTATTTTTTTATATTAGAAAACAAAAAAGCTTATTATTATAAGCTTATAGCTTAGTTTCCATATTACTTAATTTCATAAAAATCATGTTTAAAACTAACTGCAGTGCCCTAAAACAGAGTAGATTAATCTGTTGTTTTTAAAGATGGAAGCTGTTGGCTTTTAGAGAGAAAGCTTCAGCTACATATATAAAGTAAATGGCTACTGTTTTCTTTCATACAACATATTAGAATAAAATAGAGAGAGAATAAGACAAATTTATGCAATGAGAGCACAATGAACAAGCGGAGAAGAGTCCTCTTGCAGGTCCCTGTTGTGGAAATCCTACAGGGACTGCAGGTGGCTCATGAAGAAGGGAAACTTTTGCGAAGTTATTAAAGTTATTCTGTTCTTGGCCTCACTCAGATGGAACAAGTGTGTTCCTTTACAAAAAACAATGAAAGCCCTACACTGTTCACCAGGCTGCCTCGTGCTGGTTGCTAATCCATTTAGTGTGAAAGTTGTGCTTATGGGGAAGTTGTTGAGGGGGAGGAACCAACTTCACTTCAGCAGGTTTAGAGTAGAATCCTAGATTTTCACAGGAAGCCTTCACCTAGTCACAGCCAGGCTTGTAAAAATTGGTGATTAGTCACAGAACTGGTTATTTGAGCACAGATTTTCCTTTGAAGAAGATCATGTTCTAAAGCATCCAGTTAGAATCAAAACATATTTATGAAGACCCAGAGGCAGGGACTTCTTCCCATTTGCTTTATATCAAATGTTTATCCTTTTTATCCATACCCATTGCCATGGCAGCAGCTGGGAGACAGGTCCTGCTTTTCACAGGAATTCCTATGCACTTCCAGCTAATAACTGTGGCACCATTCCCTTGGATACAGCGCTGGAGAAACACTTCCCCACATATGGGCTTTTCCCTCCTCCAAGGCCAGCCACGACACTGGTCAAATCGAGGAGCGCTGTTGTCTGAGTACCAACAAACACCTGACACAGGTGGACGCTCAAGGTCTCTAAATCCTCCTTGGTTTTGTTTCCTTGTGGTTGTTTAGGCGCTACGATAACTATAAAATCGGGACCTTCCTTCTGTGCCAGAGCATGTCATGGGAGTTTGAAGTGCACGTCCGGCAATGGGATTGCGGAGGTCACCGCTCTGCCACCGCCTGCAACTGTGGTGTAGCTGCCCGGGAAGGGGCTGACACCGTGGTGCTGGACACCTGCAATGGCCACTTTCGGGAGAGCAGACCCCAGCTGACCATCCAAAGCACCGAGGCACCGCCACGCGTCAAGATCCTGAAGTCCTACGGAGGCAGAAAAATAACAGTACGTGGATGGTTGAGCACGCCTGCTGTTGATGTGTTTTAAAAACGTGGGTTTATTATTTCTGAATTATTAATGAAGTTGGCTGCAAAAAAATATCTGCCTGAAGACATGAGAGTGCCCACAGCAAAATGCACCTCAAAGCGAGAAGAGGGGAAGTAACTGGTTAAAGTGTTAGTTTAACAAACCATAAAACAAAACAGAACAAATATCTCTGGAAATTTTTTTGAGACATAGCAGAGCACTTATTATTACTTACTCTCTGCAGTACTGCAGCCCGCTCCTTCTTTGTTTATGCCAGGCACTACCGACTGCATCTCATAAAGCAAATTTCTTTGCAGAGCTCACGATATAAATATTCAAGGAAACATCACAGGTAGCAGAATAATGGAGTTTTAGCGTGGAGCAGTAAGGCACTATTAGTCAGATCCAGATAGCCCCCAAAAGCTGTGAAAACGGGCTGCAAATGTGCAACATTTGGTGTAATGTAAAACATTAGCCTAAAAAATATATGACCACAACATACTTTGCATAAGTATCGCCTATCCACACTAATCCAGTGAAATCGCTGGAAGAATAAAAGCAGGTTGCACCAAGGGTTTTGGTGAAGTGAAGATCCACAAATTATGGCCAAGAAGACAATTTTATGCTAGAGTTGTATCATCAAGATTTATTGCCATGAAATGTTTTGGATGAAGATCGGTCCACAGTAGAGCCAGAATTAAGCAGGGAGTGCCTGTGCTTGGCTCTCCTTGTGATCTCACTTGGAATAGATCTCAGGAATGTAGTAATTGAAAGTCTGTTAATTATAGAATAGAGAAAAAGCAGGAATCAAGCTGTCATTTCATTTTGCAACTGAATGCAATATAATTACTGTTTTATTACTAGAATATTCTTAGCAAGGAAACCCTATTCTCATTTACACCTCAGGTAAGTCTCAGGGAAACAAGTCAAGACACACTGGGTACACAAATATGGATGCAGCAGTCAGTCACTACATATCCCTGCAAACTGAGATCTCAAAAAAGCTTCTTTGAAGCCTCAGTCAGCAGAGTTAAATACGGGTGGGATGCGTTTCCTGGGGCAGCAGGAAAGGAAAGGGTTACAGCCCTCCAAACTCCTGAAATAAATCCACACCTGGAAATATTAATCCAGGCAGCATGGAAGATTCATGCAGAACAGCTCATGCATTTCTGACTGCAAGGATTTTACACACAGCCTTGTAGGAAATACTCCTCCCTGCAGTAAAGCATGTAATTAGAAGACACGTGTTTATGTGAAGAAGGAAATCAAATCCTACCCAGTGCTGTCTCAGCTGCAGCTCTCCTGTTCTACCTATTAAACCACTAGAAAAAAAGTTAAACCCATTCGAGCTTTATTTTATGAGATCATTGGAGGTTTTTTCATACTTGCTTTGGAAAGTGAAAAATAGGTACAGCCAAAGTGGCGGGACAGCCAAGAACTTCTGGGGTGTTCAAAGTGCTGGTTTTATATGATGACTTTCATTATTCCCCGAGGCAAATAACTTTTGAAAAAAAAGGAGGCTTACAATGCCCTGATCAAAACACAGAGAGCCTGAGTTCAAAACAGTGTCCCCAGCTGTCATTACAATCAGTGGCACTTAGCTTCTCTGCTCATGAAGAGCTCCTCAAAAAGTATTTGCATGCCTGAAATGATGGCCAGGAAGCTAAAATGGGCAGTATTATTATTTACTGGAGTCAATACGTAAACTCCAGATTCCAGCACACAAATTAAAATATAAGCCTGTTGCTCCTTCACAGATACAAATAGATTTGTTGGGGAGGATCTTAGAATGGACCAAAAAATAAATCCCCACAAAGAAAGAAAAGCAAAGGACATTATTTGCCTGAATAAATTATACTTAGGCAGAGGCCTCTATAAAAAGGAAAATAATTATTTTTAAAGTATTATAATGAAATGTTTGCAACTCTTTACTGTATTTTTTAAGGTTCACTGAAAATATTTAATTTGGAGTAAAAAGAAAATATTAAGCTTACTTATCAGGATAGCATGCTCCTGCTCCTACTCCTGGCCCAGATAATTTTCTTTTTACCTGTAAAAATAAAGTAAACAAATAAAAATACATTTCAGCTGAGCACATATTTGCTTTTTGCTTTTTTTTTTATTTTATTTTTATTATTCGGTTAGTAAACCAATCTGAAAAATCCATTATTCACACAGTTACTTCTTGTTTTGAACCTCACCTTTTTTTCTTTTTTTTTTTTTTTTTCTTTTAAAGGTCAGTGTAAGCCTACCACTAGTTCTTTAATGAGAAAATTGCTTTATCCACTTTAAAACACAATCATTTGCTGGGTAATCCAGCCTTGGAAAATGAAACGATTTTTCAGAGGGAAGAAAGCTGTTTTTCAAACTTGGCAGTTTATCTGAAAGAAATTATTTCCCAGGCAAAGACACAAGGGTGGCCTTATTGTCATGGAAGTCACTTCAAAAATTAGCTGGTAACTTACCAGTGGGAAAACTTCAATGCATGTAATTATTAATTCAAAAAGAAAGCACTTGTGCAGTTTTATATTTATGCAATGCTATCAGATATTAATACTGTGGAATCTGAAAGCAAGATAAATAATAGCACAAATAAATATTTATAGTGTTTCTAAGTGATCTTAAATTACCTCTGCCATCGCTAACGTCTTGTTTTGATACTTTCATTTATGGAAAGAGACATTTTTTATTGCATAAAAAGCTTGGTAAGGGCTTCACTTCACTGGGGTTTTTTCTTCCTCTGCAGATCCTGTTCCCTTCGGGAGCGTTTGTTCGAGCCGATGTGAGCGAGTGGGGAATGGGGCTGACCGTGAGGACACCAGGCAGGGACTTCAACAGCACCAGAGGTTTGTGTGGCCTCTTTGATGGCATCAGTCACAATGACCTGAGCAATGTGCCTGAGGAAGACTTCATCGAGGAGTGCAGGTACAAAGCCAGAGAGCATCCCATCCAGGAGATGCTCTGAGCGCTGTTACAAATGCTCTTGATGGGTTTATTTCATTACTCACTCCCCTAATGGCCTGACAGAGAGCTCAGCTTAACCTAGAGGGGAAGCCTGGAGACCCATTGCCATCCCAACAGCTCAGGGGCTTAATTTTCAGTGAGTACAATACACATCAGCACTTGCTGAGAGAGAAGTTACATTCACAAGTGATGTCACATTAACAGCTGTGTTAAGATCCCCCTCAGCTCTTATAAAAAAATGCAGTTCTCACCCACACTTGAAAATGTAGACAACTGACAACAGGGATTAATTAAGGGCTTGATATTTCCCTTTTTCTTTTATTCCTGAACACTAATTACAATATGTGAGTATAGATTAAATGTTACATTTTGACAAAGTGTGGTAATATATATACCATGCTAAAACTTAATATCTACTCTACTAATGATGACAGCGAGCTCCAAAAACTTGCACTTTCACAGGCAGATGGTCTGTAACCAGAGCCAGGAGTCTGGCTCTATGACATATCCCTTTCATTGTCTGTATCCTCATCCCTATTTGTAACCCTACCCCTGTACCACATTTTAATTCCTCTTGCTGAACTTTAAACATGCCTAATATGTGTCCCTAAAACCAAAATGGCTTTGCTTGTGTAGTCTTGTTTGTGAAGTATGTTTTAAAAATAAGGAAAAATAAGTCAAAACTGTGTAAAATACCACTTACTCTGTACATGGGAACACAGTGGAATCCTAGAGGAATGATGAATTTTTAGAACTCTTGCATTTCAGAAAAGAAACAAACACCTCTGCCATTCTAGTTCAATGGGCCTAAGTAATGGCTACCTAATGTCTATTTTGACCTGTCATTATAAATTGTAATATTTAGAATTCAACAGCCATCTTTAACATCCTAACAGTGTGATAATCAGTCAGAGCTTCTGGGCAGTTTGGTGCAAGAATGAACCATTGCTCAAAAAAGGGATAAGAAGTTCCTTAGGAGAATCTTTTCAAAGCAGATTTGCTGAAAGATCTGAACCAAAGAAAAATAAAAAGGAATTTACTTATCAAGCACTGAAGAGTTTTCTAGGGCTTAGGACATATGATGGAGATACCTCAGGGAAGGCAGGAGAAGCTCCTGCTCAGTGAGAAGGGCAAGAGGGGTGATTAGTTTCATCCTCCAGTACTCCAATGATGGATTCTCAAGGACCCCTCAGAACCTGGTTAAAAAAATAAGCCAAAGAAGGAACTAAGGCTACCTCCAGAGGAGTATGGATCATTCTCTGATCCACCCACAAAGAAACGGCACAGTAAAAACCAAGAGTTAGAGGGTGATTTTTCTGCTGCTGTTTTTAATTTCGTTTTCAATAACCCTGAAAGTGTGTTAGGCTTTCTCCAGCACCTGAAGCTCGTCTGAGTGCCCACCATCTGCCAGTTCGGTGCCTTCCCTGGCTCCCACCTATCTCAAGCAGCTGCAGGGCTCTGAATGACACAGATCTGGTTTACACATCAGATTTCCAACACAACTTTCAAACAATAAAACATTAGAGCTTCCCAGCCCTTAAATAGCAACCAGACAAAGAAGAGCTGGATTTAAAATAATGTTTTAAGCACATGAAATAAGTTTTTCAAATCGCTTTTAAAATATAACCAAAGAGAAGCAGAAATACTATTAATTTTGGGCTTTCTCTCTATAATATCATCCATCTTGGTTTGAAAAACTTATCTTTAGTTTTTCCTTGATTATAATGGGTAGCACAGAGGAATGATGGTGTGTTCACGTCATGCAGGGGACAGAAGGCACAATCCAGCTCGCTGAGGTGCTGTGGGCATGTGCATGGCTGTGAGGAAGGATGGGATTTCCTGTGGTTCCATCCTTTCCACACTCTATATTTCATCCTGTTGACCAGGACTGACAAAAAAACATAATTGGTTTCACACAGGATTAACAAAGGATTTTGTCTCAACAAAATGTCAAGGCAAAAGAGGTTCATTTCACTGAAATTTTCATCTGTGTGTTGTTTCTGCCCTGATTCTGGGACAGTTTAAGTTGTTTATTTATTTTTTAAGTAAATTATATTTACCCTAGCCTCTAGTTTACATAGTATTATATCAAAGGAAGAGCTAATTCTGCTGCCTTAGTTTAGGTTTGCAATTAATGAGTCTGGGAAGGTTCAGGTGCAGGCAACTCCTCTGTTACAGCCAGAGGAATGGCACGTGCAGGACCCCCACTCAGACACTAAAATGTGTTGTCCAAAGGGCTGAAATTCCCTCAATATGTTTTATTTTCTAGATTTTAGTAAAGTGCAGAATAGCCTGTGATTTCCATGAGCAGGAGAAGCATCCTGTTGTCTCACTGTATCCTGCTGTGCCCACACATTGGGAAAAAGGGTTTCATAAACGTTTGTGCTCTTGTTCCAGGAGGAGAAATTGGTTCATTTTGCCAGTGTCACTGAGACATTTTATTTAAAAGTTAGGATTGTGTCAATGACCAAAATAACAATATTACATATGCCATTTTCTATATATTTTGGGAAAATTGGATAAAGGCAATTATGGTTTCCAATAACAATATCTAGTGTCTGGCTCCAATATGCTGGCAAATGTTTTCACTTTCCTGAAACCTCAACACTCTGCCTGCAAAACAAAATTAATGCCAAAATAATTTCAAATGTTGGTGCTATTTCAAATTTGCTTGGAAATGACATGCTGCCAACTAATGGGACAGGAAACACATTCCTTTCTGTGAAGCTCTAGGATTCTTCTTGTGCTGCACAAATAAGATCAATAAGACATATGAAATTTCTGAAGAAACTTTAATAATGGCTGTTTATTCAAGATGAACTCGAAGTTCATCCATCATTAAAGTTAGACTCAATTAAAAAGGAGGAGTGGGGAAATCACCTTATCTTATACGATAGCCTAGCCCTGTGATCAATAGAAAACTGCTTTGTGTCAAAAGAAAAACTCAAAGAAAAATCCATTAGAAGACAAGAATGAAATGAAGTATGCATAAAAAAATATAGGGAGAAAAAAAAATAGAAACATCTAAAAGAAAAAAGTGTCTCACATCTTAGAGGAAACACTTAAGTCAAATAGATAAAGATTGTTTCCATAATATAGCACTTGAAAAAAATATGACTTTTTTGTAGCTCTCCAAGAGTTATCTGGGTCACACCAGGGACAAATCCAAGGCCTTATTTCATGTGTAATACACAAAGGGCAACTTGCATCTTAAAGAAAGTTTTCCACAAAGTCAAGCAGTTAGGCAACGCTCCAGAAAAGCACTTAAGCATCTGTTACTGAGAAGTCCCCACGTAGTGCTAAAAACCCTACAGGACAACTCAAGAAGGGCAGTGCAAAAGTGACTAATGAAAACAGAGGCCAAAACTTAAGCATTTTCTTAAGTACTTTTGTAGACTGGGAATTTTTACATACCGCAGCCTCAGGGACAGAAAGTTTAGTTGGTATTATAGACTAATTTGTTGAAAGTTTTCTGCCTCTAATCCCTTCCTATTTTTAAATCAGAATACCTCCAGGGAAGAGTTTGTTTGACAAGACTCCAGCACCTTCTGAGGGGAAGCAAAGGAGGAGTTACTGCAGATGTCAGAAGGAGAAGACTAAGCCTGTGCCTGTGGCAATCACTTTGAGTGCCTTTCAGACTCCTTTCACTCAGTCCTCTAGTTGTCATTCCAATCCTGTGGATTACACCTCTGCAATCCCCTATTTGGATGTTACATCCGAGTTTGTCACTCACTCAGAAACAGACCCTACTTTAAGAAAAGATGAGAAACCCCTTACCAAGCCTTTTGATGAAAGATATCTGCCTAAATCAGTCCAAAAGCGAGGTAGCCCTGAGGTCCAATTAAAACCCCTCACACACAATATTTCCATGAGTAACAACAGCTCCATTAACTCCACCAAACCAACAGGAGACCTAAGGAAAGTGAAAAGGCAAGATGACTATTATGAATACTCATCCCTTCACTCATTGCATGGCCCAACCCAGAGAGACTCGGAAAGATTTGCATATTTTTTCCCTGAGGATTACTTCGAAGGGGTTCGGATGAAACTTCCACTGACATGGCCCACTCCCAATGGCCTGACTGCTGCCAAAGCTCGGGAGATTTGCCACCAAATTCTTGCAAATTCCACCATTGGCTTGGTGTGTAAAGACCTCCTTGGAAAACAGCTGGATGAGGCCATGGATATATGCCTTTTAGATCTGCAGCTCAAAGATGACGTGGCTTGGGTGAGGGCACTGGTAGCCCTTTTGGAAAATGAATGTGAAAGAAGAGTGCTTAGAAACAGAAATGGAGTGTTTCGTGTTGGAAACCAGCCATCTGCTGCCTGGGAGGAAATCCTCGCCGCTCTCCGGTGTCCTGCTCTCTGTAACAGCAATGGGCACTGCACAGAACTGGGCTGCCAGTGCTTTGACGGCCACAGCTCCTATGACTGCAGCATTGCCAAGAGTAAGTAAAAAATTCTTTCCATGATACTGGAATGATTAGGTAGAACATCTGCACAGAGTTGTTTGCTCTTCAAACAGTGCTACCAGTAAGGTATTTGATGAATTAGTAATCAGGTTTTGACCTTGAAGAGCCAATCAAAATATCTGGTTGGCTGGTCCTTCACTTTTTTTTGCCTCAGTAACTTTTTAAAAATGGATTTTACAAGCCCCTTAGCAAATTGGTTTTGCAGAAGTGATTTTCTTTACATCTGATCTATCACAGGCATGCTGACAAGCAAGCTTCTGACAAAAAAGAGCGTCCTGCTCACCTTGTGGTCAATATTCATGTTAACAGTGTCTAGATAGATGGGTTGGTTTTTTTTCTGATCAACAGGGAATAAAGTTTAAACATTAATTTCAAACACTGCACTAGTAACAAAATAAAATTAAAAGTGACAAAATGAATAGGTAACCCTGCCAAGACCGTAAAATAGCTATAGGACACACTTGAACCTGCAGACCTGATTCTGCAAATATTTATGAATTACATTTACATAGGAGACTATCCCACTGGGTTTGTTTCTTCTTTACAGCTCAGTTTCTCAATGGATAAATCCAAGTCCAGTGTGAGTACTGACAGCACTTTAAGCTAAGCACACACATAAATGTTAGTGTTGATTTCAAAATGTGAGCCCTGCCTCAGCAAACCACATAAGCTTATGCTTGAAGTCACAAAGAGGTACTTAAGGCTCAGCCATACAGCTTAGTTTCTGCAGCTTAAGGAGTCACAGTATTTCAATGAAACTGAAATGACAAGGTGTGCTCTTTTAACCCATCCCAAACATGGGGAAAAGGGTTTTTTCTACAATGCCTAGAACATTGTTCTGTATTTAGGGCAAGTAAAGCTCATATATGGTGTCAGTCACCACGGCTTAGATGAGACATCCAAGTATCCATCCAGCCCAGAGAACTCAATGGCACATCTGATACCTCAGTGCATTTACTAGCTGGGATGGGATTACCCACAATAAATGTGTCCTCGGTGTGTGGGTTTAAAGTGGCTAAAATATATCCTAACTTTTGGGTTTTGTTAATGGCAGGCTAATATTTTGCAGAATAATTTCCCGAATATGGAGGAATTCATCCTCTTTCACACAGAGAACAACGGACACCAGGGACTGAAAAGCAAGCTAAGCAATTTTGAAGCAATTTTCCAACACACAATTCAATGTTTAACTTCATTTCTCTGTGATATGGACAGGTTAAGGGGCTTGCTTAGGCCAGATTTTAAAATCTTGTTTTTCTATGGCTGAAATCTCTTAGATTAGAGGAAAATAGCTTCAATATGACCTTTCTAGTAAAAGCTAATGGCACCTTGTCTTCTTGCTGTGACATCAAGTATAAACAAGGACAGAATACAGAGCATGGCCTGGGATTGCACAGGGAGGTGAGAACTCGAAAACAAACACACATCAGCTCTGGCAAACACTCCAGAAGACATTAGTATCCCCTCATCTGACTGCTTAGTCTGTCTCTTGCTGCCTCTGCTATGTACACTTTTAAGATTCAGCTGGAGAGGGTTCTGGACCATCTTGTCTAGACCATGACTTTTCCAAGAGATGTTGGACCCAATGATCCTTGGGGTGCCTTACAACCTGGTACTGTACAATCCTATGATTCACTTTTCTCCAACTGAGGCAAATGTGGTAGTTAGCCTTTGCTTTAAATCACTTCTCTCTTGTAAGTTTGGCTTGATAGAGCTCCCAGTACATCAATTTCTTCATTCCACTTTTCCAGTCACTAACGTCCTGCCTCTTCCTGGCAATCCTCCAGACCTGGAAACCTGCTCCACTGCTCCTGGGCCCCTGCAGGGTCTCCACTGGATGAGAGCTTGTCATAGGAGCAGAGTTTTTTAGCACAAGCATCTTTTTACTTAACCTGGTGCCTGGGGGAAGGCAGCTTGGTGTTGGACCTGCAAAGGAGATGCACTGCTGCAATTAGGAAAGTATAAATCTCCCTTAATGTTTATGCTGCTCTCTTTGCTGGGGGTGAATGTGTTAGTGTCATGGCAAAGCTCACACTGACAGCTTCAGCAGTTTTCCTCACACAAACTAGCACTAGACTGGTGAAAGACCAGTACATGCTGGGAGGGTCACAGTTCACTCCTCCACACCAGCAGAGAGCAGGACCTGCAATAGTCCATCCTTGTAATACTAGCACAGAGATGGCAGGATGGAGAAGCACCTGAAGTTCAAGCTGACTTTGGGCAAAATTGAGAATAAAAACCCAGAAAAATTAAAACAGAACCAAGCTAGCACCTGTTATGCATAATTTTCAGGATATTCTCCCATGTCTTCAGTGTAAATGCAGATAAATGAAGAGATAATGTAATAAGTTTGTTTCAGCATTAATTATGGAGAAGGAAAAGTACTGCCACAGTCTAGAGTGAATTGTTGTGATGAACTGCAGTGAGCTCCACAGGTTACAGACTATTTAAAATTCATTTACGAGAGACTTAGAATATTTTATCTTTATATAAATAAATACAGAAACTGTATCTATATAAAATTACCTGATCTCATAAATGCAACACAAAGCAGATCTATTGCATCCAGCCAGAGGTCAGATTCCCTACAAGGAGAAATAAAATCTTAGTTCTGGCATGCCAATCGCTCTGACATTATAATACTTAGAAAAGGTCATCTAGATAATTTCTTACAGACAAGCAAGATAAGCATTAGTGTGAGCTTCACCTTTAGCTGTTCTTGATTTTTGAATTTCATTCACAATATATCTGAAGATATTTGCTTGTTTTCACATTTCATAAGCAGAAATGTTCTGCATAGACAGGATAGAATCATTTAGACTGGAAAACACCTGGGAGACCATTGAGTCCAACCACCAACCCAGCACTATCATCATCACCTCTAAACCCTGTCCCCAGGTGCCACATCTAGATGGTTTTTGAACACTTATGGATGGTGACTAAGCCACTTCCCTGGACAGCCTGTGCCAGGTCTTGACAACACTTTTGGTGACGAAATTGTCCCTAATACCCAATTTAAACCTCTCTTGGCACAACTAGAGGTTGTTTCCTCTTGTTCTCTTGCTTGTTGCTTGGGAGAAAAGACCACCCTCTCCATCGCTACAATCTGCTCTCAGGTAGTTTTAGAGAGTGGTAAGGTCCCCCCAAGCTTTCTTTTTTCCAGTCTAAACACTCCCAGAGCTGTTCGTATACATACCCCAAGGTATGCATGGGATGGGTCACCTCTTTCCAGGGAAACGTACAGCAACGAGGCACCCCTTAAAGGGCAGCTCAAAAGACTGGAAGGCCTCAGAACTGAAGTCCTGTTGATGTCACTAAGATCAGAATTTCACACCAGAAAATGCTGTTAGAGATGAAGAATTAAGATCAATCTCAGAAATAAAGCTGCATGTTCCAAGAGGAACAGCTTGAGCCCCCTTCCTGGCAGCTCAGGCATCCTGACCCGGCTGGCAGCACCAGGCAATCAGCACTGTGCAAGCACAGGCAGGATAAGCCTTTGGGCTTTGTGGCTAATAAGCAGGGGCTCTGTAGGAAGGGAAGAAAAGGAGGAGAAATTAAGAATTGAATTAGGTTTCTGCAGGACATATAAAAGTGCTGCCTCTTTCATTTCCTTTTAAAAAGACAAGACTGAACAAGCAGAAGAATATATGTTGATTTTGGCAATGCGGAAAGTTTTAAGAGCCATTGTTAGGAAAAAGTTATTTTCCAGAAGTTACATGAGTAATGAAGGAGAAGGCAACTCCATTTGCTGGCTATATATTTTCCCATCAGTTCCAAAACAAATCTCCGTCTAATTTTCTCAGGCTGGAATTATGGATGTGAATTAAAACTCCCCCAAGATCAAGGAGGCCATCAACATAATTCAAATACCTTTCCCAAGGTCACCCAATCTCAGCTGCACTTCCAATACATAACAATATATTCTGCCACTGGTTTTGGCCAGCAAAAACACACACAAAAAGATGGCCAAGCAATATTTTTAGGGATCTGAACACAAGACACAACACATTTGTAACAATTTTCAATGAAAACATGCACAAAGAGAGAAGATGCTAAGTGTGGCTTGCAGGCAGGCTTTCTCCTCTGCTCTGCCTGACTCCAACAGGAGCAGTCCAGGTGGTCAGAGCTATAATTATCCTCACATGAAAATCGTAATTTGGAGTTGAAAGGCACCTCTGAAATTTGGCACCGCTCCAGAAGCTTAGACTTTCTTAATGTTGCTTAACATTTCATAACCCCCACCCTCCCAACACCTGTATAAGGTGCTTAAAATGCCATTACCACCTGTAATTAAAGGCAGAATCCAATTACAGCAGATAGCAAATCAGGTTGGTGCTTACCGTTTGTATATATTGACCATGTTGCTTATTAAAAAAAAAAAATCAGGACTAGTAAAGCACACATAGAGCAATGTAATATGCAGATTGTATGAAGCTCTAAAGAGCAATTACAAGATAAAAGGTAATGAGGAATAATAGGGACAAATTAGTTTCAGCAAAGTAATGACACTTGAAGTTTAAATTTCTACATGGAAAGTTGTGGGGGAAAAAATAGCCAGCACAGAAATCAAAGTGAACAAAAACGATGGCGAGAGGGTGAGAAGTTAACACTTACCTACCTCGCTTATGGATATCCCATTTTGGTACCAATAAATTTCAGCAGTGTTATTAAGAAATGCTGTGAACCCAAGTGCATTTTCAGAGCTGTGAACCCCAACCACACAGGTCCCTCAGACCCATCTGCCACAGCAGTTACATCTTTACACCATGGTATTTTCAAAGCTATTATATAGACCTGTCTGAATACATCAAACTTCTTTGGGCTGAGCCTTGCTCATGTGTTCTAATTAAATAATATAAATTAAAGAACTAAATATTAAAAAAATATAATGAGCAAAAGTATGGGATTCAGCTATCACAGTTCCTCAGGTGGGGTCTTGAAACAGAAAAGTAAGCTCAGAGCTTTGATCAGACCAGGAATGCAAGGTGAGGGTGGTGAGGATGAAGTAAATATTTTAGAAATCTCACCCTTTACATAACAGTGCTTTATTTAAAAGCTTAATTCCCATTCTTAAGGAAAAAAACATGAGGAAGACATTTAAGGAAAAGACTTAAACTGTTTTGAGATCCTCAGGTGAGAAGGGACAGAGTATTTCAGTCAGTTCTCTACGTCAAACCCCAATCTGCTATGGAGACTTTGTATAGGAACATACTGAGTGAAAGAAATGCTTTTCTCCCACTTCTATCAATTTGGTGATCTTTAAATTCCAGATCATAATGCTTATTTAAGGGCTGTTAGTCTGTCTAGTCAACGAATGCTTTTTGGCATTTGCAATATGTGTTTTGGTGACATGGTGCATCACAATGGTGCAGATGGAGCCATCAGGGTATATTGGGCCAATAGGTGACCTCCACAAAAAAATTAGACTATACAAAGCAAAACCAAAAAAAAACAAAAACAAAACCAAAAAAAAAAATGCATATTAGACTTTTCAAAGAAAAAGCAGTTCGTTTCTTAAGTCACCAAGATATCTAAAATGAAACACACTACTCACTGTGTGTAACTCTGATGGCCTCTCTCTCTGGGACCAGCTTGTGGTGCTGGTGTGACCAGACCATCAAGGGACAATTGCATTTTATAGCACCACAAAGGCCCCCGAAATAGAGTTACCTGAAAATGTGGAATTTCTGCCTGACCCTCTCCACAGGAATTGATCCTTTTTTTCAAATTGTTCAGATTAGTAAACAAAGAAAAAACAACCAACCTTTTCGTAATATGGCAAAACATGTTATGTGGCAGTGAGGATGCAATAGACTTTAGAAATTGTATTGATTTTTCAAAATTGGATTTCAAAGGAAGAGTCAAACATGCTTGTGAGAACAGCAAACACCATGCTTACTGCTCTTGAACTTTTCTGGCCAAACAGAAAGCTATTGCTATAAAAAAAAGAAAAAATTAAATAGCATTATTCTTTAAGAAATGTTTTTTCTTTTCAAGGACTGAGACATTTGGCTGAATTATCTTCCTCATTATAACAATTCCATTGACTTTGGTGGATGTATTATTAACAAAGTCCGAGTTACTATTACTATGATGAAGTCACATTATCAAGAAAAAATTAGGTGTATTTTTACAAATGTTCATTTATTTTTCCTTTTTTTTTTTCATTCTAACTATTGCCTTTTCCCTTTCACAATGTTGACTTTTCCTATCTAGCCAAGGGAGGTTTGAAAGTTTCCAGTGTCTGTGCCCCCCACGTTCCCTCGAGTGCGTATGTGAGGCAGTGTACTTGTATTAAAGTTTACAAGCTAATGCGTCTGTTTCTGTCAAATACATTTTTCTTCAGTAATAAATTCTGTAAAGCAGGAAACACTTCAAGCAGATCTCTGTGTGCTGTTGCAACATAAATCACACTTTAATACACGGCTTCCATCCCACTGGGACTGCGTTCTTTACACGGAGCTTAAAGATATTAAGAATATATTCTTATTTCCTTTAAGCTGACATTAAAGAAGTTTCACTAAGATATCAATACTCTGTAAAAGAGGTTCTATAAAACTTGAAAATGAAAACTTTTCTTTTGAGACCTGTTATCGCTGCTTAATATCAATTTTTTTTCCTCAGCTTACTGAAAAATATTGGAAAATGGGTAAAGAATAAATGTAAAAATACATGTTATGCAATTCAACATTTTATTGGGTTCAGTTATTCAGCTTTTTCCTACTTAAACCAATTTATGATTTAATACTGAATTCAAACTGGGGGGGAAAAAATCTTTTAAATGTTTATTTACAAAACACACCATTTTTCTCCCAGACATCTGCAAGTGAGTGGTTCTCATCATTAGTGTGGCACTGGCACAGGTTGCCCAGAGAAGCTCTGGATTTCCCATCCCTGGAAGTGTTCAGGGCCAGGTTGGATAGGGCTCAGAACATCCTATATGAAGAAAATTATTCTACACTGTGTCCAGCTCTGGGCCATAAAAAGGTACACAATTACATTCTGTTAAGGCTAAATACAGAGTTGGTATCAGCAGTCATGGTTACAAGAGTAAATATCATATTTACATGATATTTACATGAGTAAATATCAAGCTTTGAGTTTACTCGTTAGAACATAAATTTTTAAACATAGGATTTATCTAGTCTTGAAAACAGAATTCTCGTGCTTTTAGAAGGAATGGACACTTCCAGCCATAAAAGTTTCAGGAAAAATTACAAAATACACAAAAGAAAGACAGTTTAGAATAAAAAGAGAACAAAATATAGACTTAACCTACCATTGATGCATCCTGACTGACACCCACGTATTCTGCTTTGTTGGAGACACATTTTTCTCAGTCACATAAATAGATCTGTGGACAATTCTCAGGGACTGACAAACTTCATGTTAGTTTTGAAGCTTTTCTTCTTTTTGTAGCGATTTTACTTTACTTTTTGAAAGTGCAGATGCAATAAACAAGCATCTGAAAAGGCAAACATCAATATCAGCCTTAATCTACTGTTTTACTCCCAGTTCTTTCCATTCCAAGCACAGACCTGGCTGAGCAGGAAGAGGGCTATTAGCTTTATAGTTACAAAGTCAATAGAAACTGAATTTTAAAAGGATATCAAATCCTCATGATAAGGGACATGGAAGGTTGCATGCTCAGTGATCCGTACCATTCCCTGCAAACCAGATCAGAGAGATTAGTCTTTTCTGGCCAGTAGTTTATTTGCTTTAATGCAAAGCAGTGAAAGCAGTTCAGTGAAACATATAGCTAAACAAAACCATTTTCCGAAGTATATAGAATTAAATTGCTAGAAAACTTTACAAAATTATAGGGCCAATTTAAACTGACCAAAGCCAGACACTCCAGAAACATGCCCATAACTTCTTTACATCAGGCTATTTACAGGCACCCCAGGAAATTTCAGCCTTAGATCTTGTTAAATCCAAAAGAAAACAAAAAGCCCTGAACAAACAAGTTCCTTCCCCAAATACTCACACAGACACCACAAGATAAATAACAAGTTCACGACAGTTTATAGAATAGAATGGAGCTGTAGAATTAAAACCCTCAAACATTCTAACATCTGATTTAAACTGACCAAAGCCAAAAATTCAGAGCAAACCCTCAATGCCTTTAGATCATGCTTTATGTCGTGTAAAGAGCCCACAATCTACCAGTTCAACTGATTATGAACAAAAACCCAAGTGTAATACCCAGATTTTATTCTAATTCAGTAACTGTAAAGATGGAAAATTACTAAAAGCAGGTGATTGGACACTACTGTGAACATAAGGACCAAGATTACACTCATGATGACCCAAATCCCTTTGAGTGGCATCAGTGCAGTCGTTCATAGGAAACCTCAAGGTGCTGCCAAGGGTTCTGCCCTGAAGTGGGACCAAAACTGAGACCTGCTTTGGTGTGCCAGTAAGCATCATGAATGCACAGCCAGAACCTTACATTATGTCACCTCTCAAGGCTATCTAGGAAAGAGGCAATATTCTGTAGTCAACTGCACACTCCTCTTCCTTCCTATTGCTGAAGTAAATTGCTAGCAAGCCTTTTAAAAATAGAAGGATTAAGTAAACCTAAAATGTCATAGTGAGATTTCTAAAGCAAAAAATAATCCACCATATTGTTGCAGCACATGGATGCTTTCAGTGTGAAATTGAGCCAGGCCATGTCTCACATGCAGGCAGTTCTTGCAAAAGGCTTTATCCCACACTCCCCCATGGCTCACTTATGCAATCCATGCTGGATACCAGAGACCCTCAAAGAAGAAAACAAGATTCACTCCATGTTAGGAAAGATCATAAGTCTGGAGTTCGGTACTATGGAAATATAGAAACATTTTAATTGGGAAAGATCATTGAGTCCAACTGTTAACCCAACACTGCCATCTTCACCACTAAACCATGTCACCAAGTGCCACATCTAGATGTCTTTTAAATACCTCCAGGGATGGTGACTCCACCACTTCCCTGTGTAGCCTGTTCCAATGCTTGATCAGCCTTTTGGTGCAGAAATTTTTCATAATATCCAATCTAAATCTCCCCTGGTGCAACATGAGCCCGTTGCCTGGTGTCATATCACTTGATATTTTGGAGAAGAAACTGACCCACACCTTGCCACAACCTCGTTTTAAGTATTTGTAGAGAATGGTAAATCTCTCCTGAGCCTTCTTTTCTCCATCCTAAGCCCCTCCAGCTCTCTCTGCTGTTCTGTTTCTCTGAGATCTGGTTTTGGAAGGGGGAAAACCCACAGTTTTTATTTAGAAGCTGCGGAGGCCACTGATGTTGAAAACTCCTGGCAAACAGCATACAACTGCTGAATCTTCTCTTAGACATGATTATCAAATGAGCTTTGGGTCATGGATAGCCCAAGTTTTAGGATAATGCATTCAGTGGTTGTGTCTATGATTGCTGTAATAACCCTACTTACAAAAGAAAGAAATACAATATTTGTGCAAACATTTGAATGGAGGCAAATTCAGACTTGCCCTGTCGAAGCTGTGAGATAACTAAGCATCAGCGTGCTCTAATACAGAACTCTCATAGCTACAATAGCTGGGTGCCCACATCCACACCAGCAAGTTCAGGCATGGCACCTTGTTCAATCAGCTACATGATTTCAAGGATTGGGCAACTGGGCATTATGTGCAATTTGTTCTCATGCTTCAGCAAAACTTCGACAAAAGCCAGCAATTGTGACCTGGTTCTTGATTTGCTTTTCGTGACTTGGGTTGCTTATTTACCATCCTCTTCAAGAAATACAGGGCAGTTCCTCCTCTTTAGTCAAACCAAATTCTTGCCAGATTCAATCTGAGGTCCACTGCTCTAGCCCAAAGGCACACGTGTAGCTTTCAAACACTGCAGAAGAATGTTTATTTGTGCTGGGATACATTTCTAATCAAAAGTGTAAATCCAGCATGATCTATATCTATGCATCAGTAAGACTTCAATAAGTGTAGTTTTGCAAGGTTCTTGAATTTGTGTTGACTCTCCATTTTACTTCTGCATCTGTGCATATTATTTACATAATACACTGCAGCAAATACCTCCAAAACCAATCATGTATTTATGTGAGGGAGGGTTCAGTCTGTTATGTATCCTGTGCTCCTTGTCAGGTTTGATTCATGTAAATGCTTAGCGAATGAAACTGCACTGTCAGAATCTGTGAATTTACTGTTCTTTCCTGAAACTTCCTACTGCAAGTAAAGCAGAAGGAGGGGAAGGGTCCCTGTCTCTGGAGGGAGGCACTACACAAGCATTGCAAACCAGACAGGGCAGATCCCTCTTTTCTATCCGATCATCTGAGGTCTGGAGTCCTTTGAGATTTCCACCTTCAGAGTCCTCTCTCCTTTTTATCTTGAGACAATTTCATTAAAACCCAAGGTTTTTTAAACTTTTTCCCCACAATGATTCCTGCTGTTCATCACTGTCCCACTGCAATGGTCTACCAGGTGACAGATGCATTTCATGTAGTTGCTGTGAGTGCAGACCAGGCATTAGAAATGCAGTGGGATGCCCATGCCTGAGCCAGCAGATGTAAATACACAGCTCCTTAATTCCTCCACCCTAACATGACTGCACCCTGTCACCCACCCGAGCCTCAGGTGCCACCCTGAGCTTCAGTTTTTAATCTACTACTAAAAATCAAGGTACATTTGTGGCCTATAGGCCATAAAGAGAAAAGATGGAGGATGTTCAGTCCTGGATTTTGTTGTATTTTGGCATTCACACTCCCTAAACATAAATTATTAATGTTCAGATAGATCATACTTTTCACTATCTTGTTCCCTGAACTACCTGATTTCCTGCAGATTTCTCTCCTGCCTCTGACTTGCTCATCTACAGATATCAGATATCCTGTCCAGATCTCCACAACCTCTGCTTCCTCTGGACAACTGCACTTTTGCCCTCGTTCTCACCTTTGTGATATTTTCCAGCTCTTTTTATTGCTTCTGTCTTTCTCCCCTCCACTCTTCTGCTGAACTACTTGCAGCAATTTTGCTAAGGTTTCTCAGGCTCTCCAATATTTCCTTCTGATGTGTTCACCTCTCTGGCCTGCCAGTATGTGTTGTGCATGGATACCATTTGTCATGAGACTTTTCCAAAGCCAATAGTATAGAGATTTCCCCTTCCATATAGGGTTGAAACTGGCTAATATACAACAACATTAGAAGGCAGAGGGGAAGAAACAAATGCCTAAAATTCCTACACCCACTACCTGTGATATCTCGTTTCAAAAACCAGATGAAAATCACAACTGTTGCCAATATTTAGGAACTGTCTGTACTGAGGACTCAGGTCTGAACTCCAGTATCCATTCTTTTTAAAAAGGAGACATTGTAATTACTTCTCTTTTCCCATCAAACTTGACGGAACAAGTAAGGCACTGATGTTTTCAGTTGTTGCCAAGAAGTGTTTATATTTAGTCAAGGACTTTTCAGCTTCTCATGCCATGACAGTCAGTAACCTGCAGGTGCACACAGAGCTGGAACGGGACACAGACAGGACAGCTGACCCTCATTAGCCCAAGGGATATCCCATACCATGTGGCATCACTCTCAGTATGTAAAATGTAGAATAAGCTGGTCAGGGGCTGCTGCTCAGGTACTTCCTGGGCATCTCTTGGCAGGTGGTGAGCAATTGCGTTGTGCATCATTTTAATATTCCAAATATTTTATCATATTTCCTATTATTTTCTTCCTTTTTTATACCATTAAACTGTCTTTGCCTCAACTCATGCATTTTCTCACACTTACCCTTTACCTCCCTGATCCTGCTGGAGGGGCGACGAGCGAGTGGCTGTGTGGTGCTTAGTTTCTGGGCGGGGTTAAGCCCTGACAAGCGAGCACAGAGTGGTTTGAAAGAAATAAATATGAAATGCTGTGCTGATACTGTAACTCATTGAAAAAAAGATTACCCACCAAGGCTGGGTAATCTTGCCCTGACCCTGACCCAGCAGTGTGCTCACAAAGATGTAAGGAAACCCCTGGGGAAGTGCATGGGTCTCATCAACAAACAACTGACCTGAGAGTGCTGCTGTGGAACAGGAAGGGCTGCAGGAGCACATTCCTGTGCCTTACTCCTTCCCAGCTCAGAGATTCTGCTTCACCCACAGAAGGCTGAAAATCTGCAGTGATAATGAAAACGTTAATGCAATCTGAGCTACCTCGGTACTAGTGGGGCTAACTATTAAAATCTCATGAAAAACATAATGAAGCATTTTTATTTTATTATTTTTTTTGCACTAACCACAGAAGAAAGCAATTTATCAAAACCAGTCACCACATCTGACTAATAGTTTTGTACATTACAGGAATCCACGACTAACTGATGAAAGCTGATAAGCTGTAAATGATTTCTCTTCTTGTAAATATTGCAAAGTGTCCAGCAGTGTTGTAATACTGCTGCAATAAAATCAATTAAAAAGAAATGAAAGAAGGGCTAAAAGCATTTCAGAAGTACAGGGGAAAAAAAGTATTTTCATTATTTTTCATGTTTATGTTGCTTTCCTTCCTTCCTTTCTCAAGAAAACTGCAGCTGTTTTTAAGGGCTGCAATCTGGTGTGATCTCAGTGTTTAAACCACATTCTTCCTAGTTATAAACCTAAATGGCAGAGCCCTAAAGCAACAGTGAGGTATTAGGGAAGGTTATCAACTCAGCTCAGGGCATTCTGCCCCTCAAATCAGAGCTGAACTAATGTGCCACTAAAATACCAAATGACACAAAGCTCCTGTTTTAGCTAAATTACAGCTTAAAAAAAACTGATGGGCAATATTGCTTTGCCAGAGCAGTGGTGATGGGGCAGGGAAGAGGAAGTTAAGCATGCCATGTAGCAGAGAGAACAACTTGGGCTGCATCCTCCTGCTGTGCAATATCCCTCTGAGGGCTCCTGGTCACAGCCCTGCTGTTAAGTGTTGTTCAGGAAACAAGAAGCAAATTTTCTTCTTTGTGTCATTTGTCATCATAGTGGCTTCTCCTGACCATCAGAACTACAAATTTTATCAGTAAAAATAAGAAACCATGATCCTGACCAACTGCTGCTACTGACGCAGGATATTGGAGACCTTCTGAGCATTGTGCTACCCAAGAGCTGATGAAAATATCCACCAAATTACATTTCTTTCTAAATTAAAGACGTGAATTCTGCTGTCCAATGGGCTTGCATTTTCCTTCTGTAAAAATAACAGCAGTACAGAAGCAATGAGCAATTTTAAACAGTGACTACCTAAAGTAGGAAACTTTGCCTGAGAATCATAAAACATTTTAAAAACAATAATGGGCAAAAGTCAGCCTTGTAAGGGGACCAGCAAAGGCTGTATGTCACTTAAGCTCTACTTAAGGCCTCAAAGTAGAATTTAAGTGAAACTTGGCTGGTACATGACCTGTGTGCTGACACAGTGCAGAGCTGAGTGCTACCCATTAACGTTTTAACCCTCACAAAGAAGGGTTCTTTTGAGGATCCTTTTGTTGCCTCCATAGCTTCTGATAAAAAAGGCTGCCTTTTACACTGTGTTTCACACAATGAGGAGCCTGGTGGCATGGTCATCTTCAGATATATCCACTTCTAATTGCCACACTTCTCTGTGCTATGGCATGAGACCTTGTCCTCTCAGCTGTGCTCCCACCCTGTTACCCACGCCATCAGAAGTATCACCACTGGATACTGAGGTCAACAGAAGTATTACCACTGGAGACCTTTCAGCATGAATCCACAGCTTCAGTGAATTGATTCCACGAGCTGTATGACTCTCGCTAACACATCTTCCAGTACTGGGTGCACAGGACAATATTTAATGGTTTGCTGCTTCCCCTTCTGACAACTGCCGTTCCTCTGTTCAAGAGAAATCCACAGGGAGGCAAGGAAGATCCTAAGGAAAAGTGTTAAATCAGAGCAACCAGGTACAGCAACAACAACATCTCTGATAAAGCAGGACAGAACAGCATGTAAGTGCTACTCTCTAAAGCTTTGTGTCTATCTCACCCTTTCAGAGGAAGCTCTGGAAATCACAGCCTTAGAGAACGGGGGTCTCTGCGATGTCCGTGCCTCTGACTGCACCAGGATCAGGGTGTTTGGCCTCGGCTTCACGGAGTCTCCCAACCTGCACTGTGAGGTCACCAGGCTAATCGTAAGCAGCTCGTAAAATACTGATGATACAGTCAGACCTTGGCATGTTTATATAAAAGACTTCTACTCTGAACTGTGCTATCATCTCTCCCAGCCACAGCCAGGCACAAATACCTTCCAACCCCATTGCCAATGTGTTTGCTGTGAGTGAGGGGAGCTGAAGAGGCTTAGCCCTTTCAAGAACTGGTTCCTTGGAAATGCACTGCTCTGAGCTCTTGCTTCTGTTCTCTGCAGGGTTTTGTTTAACTCTTCTTTGGTCCAGCTGCACTGTAGTTTGTTGAAGCCTGAAATCACAGTATTACTTCTCATTTTGTACATCTGGAATCAGTACGCTTGGTTGTTTTCCTAAGCATATTTAAACGTGACATTTTGTGATTGAATATAAGGTTTCTTCAACATAGTCACAGAGGCTCTTATTTGAATTTTCTTAGTCATAGTTCAATACCAAATCAGAAGTTTTAATGAGTATTAAACAAATCTTTTACCCTAACATTATAATTTTATTGTAAACAACTATACACAGGCAATGCTAGGACTGAGTCAATTTGGTGGATCAGCATACTCAAATATGAAGTGCTTGATTAAACTCATAAATCCACCTCAGAATAGTTATTCACCCTGATTCCCAGCAGTGCTCATGAGGCACAGCTGAGATTTGCCTGCCATGCCCACTTATGTCTCCATAGGCACTTAGCAGGTCATGATGTCTCATGCAGCTGATCCAGAGAAGGAGCTGACATCACCCTCAAGGAACAGAGAGCTGGCTGCTGAGCTCCAGGAGCAAACACAAAGTTGCCCCATCACATTGCTCTATCTCACCCCTAGTGCAGACCACCACAGCACTTCCTAAATTAATAGATCACCTGCATGCATAGATGAGCACAGCCTCCCCTTTACTGTGCCTATAGTAACAGCATCATTTCTTTTAAATAAACAATCTGGGAGTGCCTTACATTATTAATTAGAAATACAAACGTACATTGGCAACTGGAATTCCTTTATATGAGCCTCCAGTTTCTACACCCTCCTTCTGCTTTACTGCAGCATCTCGATGGTGAATGGATACCAAGAGAGCAAGAAACCACCAAAGCAGATTTTCTCAGTTCTGAGGCTGTCGACTGCCAGATCCCTCTCCTGAACATCACAGAGGCTGTGCACTTTGTGGCCGGGGACGAGCCGTTCGCGAGATGGCAAGTGAAAGTAGGAATTTCTTGTGTTCGTAAGAAATGTTTTAGGAGGGGAAAATAAGTTGTCATGGTAAATTAAAATGCAAAGCACAATTTGCTTCCTTTCAGAAATGAAAATGCCTGCAGAAATATTCACGTTAATGTCATGTAGGGAAAAAAACCCCACCCCACCAACCAAAATAATTTGAGCTAAACCCAGGTGTCTCTGTAGGCAATCCAAAAGTGCAAATTACAACCACTTCTCCAGGTAATCACCTGAGATTGATGCAGTTGTATTAATCAATTGTTAATAATTAGAATTCCATCTCTGGAAACCCCAGCTCAAATTCCTGATTAGGCAGCAAGTGTAAGAGAGCTTTGACTCCCTGGTTGCATGACCAATGCTTTTGCAGTGCAGGGGAAAGTCACTGAGCAGCAGGTAAGGGCTGTCAGAGCTTGAGCTGGGATGTCATGGGCACAGTCATGGTCTGAAGGACTGCTGGAAGAAGAGTGAGCTGTACCAGCTCATGCCAGGTTCTCTGCTGCAGTTTTAGCCCCTTTTGTTGACAAAATGATGCCTATTTTCTAAATATCTCCAGGAAATCAGTGGCTTCTTGACACTGCATACCTGCTACCCTTGGTCTCATTCTCAGCCTGGATAGTTATTTTCTGCAGATGGGTTGTTTTTTATAAGACTGAGATCTTTTAAAGGCTCTGTAGCTGAGAAGAATATATTGCCATTGTAAGAAGACTGCAGATGTGCTTTGAAAATTGCAACATACAGAACGAACCACGTAAAACACTCATTTCACCACGGTGTTGCTGCCAGTCGTGCACCACACAGCTGTTTGTACCCCTGGCTGGGGACACGTGCTGCCACATGGCATGGGAAAAACAGAAAGATGTTTGGCAGTGCAGGTTTTCTAGTCAGCCATTTGTTTTAAATAGAGTAGGATTTAGGGTTTAAGTCCTAAGGGTGAGATCTCTGTGGGAGCAGAGCCTGCCTGTTCGCTGCTGGGGTGAACCTCGGACCTTCCTTCTGGAGGAGGTGCTGTAAGAGTGGACACACAGGCTGAACTAGGAGGGAAGTTCCTCTGCTTAAGGCTCCAAGGTTTCTCCAAAGAGGTATTGAGCTCTGCCAGTGGTGAGACAAAATGCTGCCTCATGGTGGAAGGATCTCATACAAGTGAGACACCCTAGGCTTTCCTGGCCCAGGAGGACAGCTCACCTCCCTGCATGTGCACAGCAATGTTTCTCCAGTGTTATCAGGACAGGCTGCTCAAAGCTCAGATCTACTACAGTTCAGATGGCATTCCAGTACTGCCTTTCAGCCCTGAGGAGGTCTGTACAATTTTTCTCATTTTTTCACCTCAAAAACAGATAAAGAATATCTCTTTCTGTGCACTTAAGTTCAAGAAAACCTCTGCCTTCTGCCCTCTCCCTCTCCTTCAAACCGTGCAGAAGAAGCAGGCTGACACCTACACAGCGAATGCATGATTAAATCACCTCAGCCCGCACGGGAATCCTGGTGCTCCTGTGGATCTTTTTGATGATCAAATTGGGAAGGCAGAGCCAAGTGCTCAGTTTCAAGGGCAGCTGGCCTTATATGGCAGCACAGAGAACAAAACTGTGGAGCTTTTAAAGATCCAAAATGATTTTCAAAGAATTCCACAGATGTTCAAAAATTTGTGCTGGGGAAGATTCCTGGTAAGATTTAGTGCAGCTTTGATGATCTGGGTTGTGTATCTATTGACACTTTTCTAAATGCAGCTAAAAGATATTCCAGAACTAAAGATCAAAATAATTCTTTCTGGAAATATCACTGTTCAATATTTTCAGAATCTCTCTCCCTTCTCAAATCAAATTTGAAAGGAATCAGCAAAATTTTACAAAAGCTTTTTTCACTACCACCATTGGGGGGGGAACTAGGGTTTGACAAGCCCTTCTCAGTGCTCTTTCATTTTATCTGCTCTTGTATTCATGTTTCAGATTTTGCTCATTGTTTCCATGACACGCTGCCAAACGTAGATAAGAAAGTACATGAGGCTACACCAGAGTGTTTGGTATAATTAATTGAGATATCAAAATACAAACCCCTACTTGGACAGCAGATGACTTGAGCTGTCCATACAGATGCCTGGGTGAAGAGGTGAAAAAACTTGGCAGGCACTTATCTAATTTGGGAAGCAGGTCTCCTTTTTGTCAAGTCGTTGTTGATGCCTGTATTTGTCAAGAACAGAAAAAGTATTTGCTAAAAAGTTAGTGAGGCAGAAACTGAATTTGAATTCAGCACAGTTTTATAGCTTTCATTATTCATTTGGAAACATTCATACAAATTCTATGTAGAGTGATGCCAATAGCCAAGATCATTTCATGATGGATGAAATACTTGAGGCAGAAATGACAGAATTCCTGATTGTCCTTAGCGTTTATCCAGAAGTGGCTCGCTCTTTTCAAGTGATATGTATGCTCAAGCAAACAAAACCCAATTCTAAGTGGGTTTTTGCCTTTAAAGGGCCAACCAAATTTAAAGAAAGGTTTGCTCAGCTTAGGTCTCATTGAAGTATTTGTTCCACATCACTAAGGTGACTAATGGAAAAGCAATTAAAATAGCGATAAACCAACCCAATTCTAAAAAAGTCACCACAATGGATGTTTATAATAGAATGTAGAAAAAAAAAGTGGAGATTAAAAAAAATAATCAAATTGCAAGAGTTACATCTCACAATGCTCACTTCAGCTAGAACAATTAGTGCCATTTTATAGCTTTTTATACTTTTCCCTGTCTACCCATTTCTTCACCCATTATTAGTGCACCGGTATTGAGATAACAGTGGACATTCTGGTAAAAGAATGAAAATAAATGAGATGTAAATTGCACTGGGAATAATATATTCTTAATGGAAGCCTTGCTGCCACTGTCTTTCAGTGGATAGCAGGTCTGGAGAAGGGCTACCTGTTTTAATTTTTTTCTCTTCTCATACCGCAGGAGTTCTTTACTGCTTTAAAAATGTTTTTACCTTAGTACAGCACACTATGGTCTAATATGTCAACAATCTAATATCTCAATTACATTTTTCCTTAAAGACATGCCGATGAATTTTACTGGACCAATGAATTTTCCTGAATTTTTAGGCCAATTTATATTAGTCCAAAGAAGCTGTTTCACTTCCACAATTTCAAATTGTGAATATCCATAATACTGCCTGTTTCTATCCCTGTGGTGGTTTCTGCAGACACAAACACTCAGCTCACAGTGCCTTTTGAGCTGTCAACCATCCCTGTGATATTGTGGGACAATCTGCTGTATAATCTTTCATGAGCTTTCAGATCATTCTAGGTGAACTTTTGATAATTGAAGCTTTTTATGAAACTTATTAAGTAATTTTTACTCTCTGTACTTCCATTTATCTTTGTTCAGTTTAACCTACATTCTTTCTGTGGACTGAAAGAGTTTTTTGAATGATCAAAAAACTTTATACCCTTGATCTTGTAAAAGTCCCTTGTAAAAGGAGTGAGGATATTTCAGCATTGGGGTCACAGGAGAGATGGAGGAGGGCTGGGGGGTTGTTTTCATAACAAGAGGACACAGGGGGACCTGATGGATCTGAAGCAAAGTTCTTGTTAGATCTACTAAACGACAGCTTTATTTTGACTGTGAGAAGACAAAACCTGAAGAATACCCAAAAAAAGGGCTTTGCTTCCCAGTTGGTGCCCATCAGAGTCTACAGCGTGGCTTTCCATGGGGTTTTGGGGTGCTCTTTAAGAGCCTCTCAAGAGGTGTCACCATGCTTTCTGAAAAGCTAACCCTTTCCACACCTGTCTGATATTATATTTTCAATATTACTCTGAAAAAGTTAAAATATAAATTTAATTAAATCTTTTTTATTGTCTTATATAAATGTCTTATGTAAAAATTGCCACGCTCTAGGCTTTCTGAAATACCCAAACGTACAGGAAATTGTGAGCTAGGACAGGAGGAATGTACCTCCATATGGAACTGAGATGTTGCTTTCTCATCTTGTCCACCCTAGAACACTGTTTTTAGGGTTAATTTAGAATAATCTATATAATACACATTCTGTCTCTCCTTTTTTTTAACCCCAAAGAGTTTACTTATTGATTTTTCATTTGTAAGAAAGTTGCCTTGAATTTCAGCGAAAAATCTTAATTTTGCTTCACAAGTCCTTGAAATCCCCCTTGTAGTACTTCAGTAGAGCATCCATGGGGATATTGCAAAAACCCTCAGGATAACACCTAACAGAAATCAGAAAAGCTGAGTGCCAGCTGAGCCTAAAGATCTTTTGGTTATTAATGAAGAGTTTCCAGTTTGGAGCATTAGGCAATTTGTTAGCTTGCAGCAGAGCCACTCACAAGTGGTTCAATTTATCTTGCTGGCAAGCATCCAGTTCAAGGGGGCAACGGTATATGCTCTAAAATGAGCAGACAGTCTCCATATGGAACATTATTACTTATAAAGATGATTTTTGTACCATTTAGATCACTAATGATGGCTTCCAGTACAGTAATTCCAGAGTGCTGACCCTGTTCGACGCGGTCTGCCAGGTCTGCCAATTCCACCCAACCGGACTTTGTAAATTAAAGGTAATTTAAAGATCATAAAGGTTTAATATGGATCGTTCATCTCTTTCTTAGCCCTCTCCCTCCCTCCCTTTGATGTACTGTGTGTAATAACTGCTGTAGAAGAGGAAAATGTATTTCCTAGGTCAGCTGCTCAGCCTAACACTTTTCTCTTTCACAATCTTAGGTCTGTGATATTTTATTTCTCTTTCATATTCAAGAGGTGTATGAATACCTGGTAGAACCTGCTTTATGATGGACCACTCTCACACAGACACTTCCAGAAAGACCATGGTTGACAATATTTATACTTTGCAGCTGTTAGTGGAAATAAATAAGAATGAGGAGCCTCCCCTGAAAGGCTTAACTTCACTTTTGAAGTGTTTCTGCCATTTTCCCTCTCCCAGCCTGTTTGCTGAGGGCACTGTAGCTGGAAGGTATATCATTTCTATACCCATTTTCTGCCTTAGCAAGAGGTATACAAAGATGCATGTTATACAGCTTTTGTCATGTGAGAACACCCTTGAGAGAACATAAAGCATTCTTGCTTGCATTAAACACTGCTAAGTACAAACATTTAGAATTTTGACAGTTTCAAAACCACAATCAAAAGTCTCGAGCTATGTTTTAAACTGCCAGCATGTTAGAAACTGCCTACAGAGCATTATAACCCTCTTTTTTCCTGTGGACTTACTGGTGTAACATCCCCCATTCCTTAAAAAGAGCTTCCCTGCTCTTATTTTCTAGAGACCTGCATTAAGCAAATTGTCTGTTATTAAGTGGGGCTTCAAAAGAAACTTTTGGAAGGTATTAGGTGGGATATTTGAATATGATCATCCTGCTTTCCTACCCTGAGGCAAGTATGAATTAATAGGAGACCACCAGTCTGTGTTTTTATAAAATGAAGATTAATCAGGTACGTCTTAACTCATTTGCCTCACTGTTCCCATTAGCACTAATGGGAAAATACAGTTTTAAAACCTGCACTGATTGAAAGCACATACCAGTCACCAAAATAATAAAAAAGTTCTCATTTTTTTCAAGTAAATCAGTGAGTAGAAATTACTTTGTAGACCCATGTGGTGGTTGACCCTGACTGGATGTCACGTGCCCACTAAAGCCACTGTCACTGTGCCCCTCAGCTGGGCAGGAGAGAGAAAGTGTAATGGAAGGTTTGTGGGGAGAGATGAGGGCAGGGAGAGATCACTGAGCAGTTACTGTCATGGGCAGAACATGCTCGGCTTGGAGAAATTAATTTATCACCAATCAAGCTAGAGTAGGATAATGAAAAATAAAAGCAAATCTTAAAACACACTCCCCTCCACCCCTCCCTTCTTCTCATCTCATCTTCACTCCCAATTTTCTCTCCTTCCTCCCCTGCAGGGATGCAGAGGGAGGAGGAATGGGGGCTGCACTCAGTTCATCACACCTTGTCTCTGCTGCTCCTTCCTCCTCAGGGGTTAGACTCCTAACACTCTTTACCTGCTCGTGGTCCCTTCCACTGTAGACAGTTCACCAGCTTCTCCAAAGTGAGTCCTTCCCAAGGGCTGCAGTTCTCCAGGAACTGCTCCAGAGTGAGTCCCTCGTGGGGTCACAAGTCCTGCCAGCAAACCTGCACCAACTTCCACTTCCAGCAGCTTCCCCCAGAAGCCACCCCTGTAGCCCCTCTGCTACCAAACCCTTGCACACAAACCCAATACAGCCCAGGTGAGGACAAAACCACTTAAACTTCAGATTAAAATAATTGTGTCAGAATCATTTCAATTAAAGGTAGGGTGGAGGTTTTTTTGTCAAAAGCTTTCCTTATTCATACATTTTTGAAACTCAGAAATATATATGGTTTCTCAATATGCTGGTGTTCTCTAGGGATTATGGTAATTTCTATCCTAAAATGCTTCAAGGGATTATTTGAACTAGGCTTCCAATTGCAGCAGACCACATTCTAATTACCCCTCCTTTAACATACACTGCAATACCTAAATTGCTTTCAGAAAAGGTGTTTCAATTAGGGGACATTTTATATCAGGCCATTTCATATTCTGTGTTCTTCTTTTATGAAGCCCATTCTGCACCACATTATCACATCAGGAAAAAAAAAAAAAGCATCTTTTTTTTTTTTCATCAGAGCATCAAGGCTTTGAAAACAACAATGCAATAAAATCTAATTAACATCCAGGTTTTAATGTTGAGGATCTGTCATGTTCTATCATGTAGGGGCGATTATGAGATTCCTTTTTTTATTTCTCTACCTTACCTGTTACTCTTAAAGAGGTATTATTTAAAATATTGACTCATAAAGTTTGCGAAATAAGTTTGAGACACTAAAACAGCAGCAGACAGAAAACACAAGGCCACTAATGGGACACATATCAGTCTCAGAAAAGCAATATGTGTCAAAATGAAGGAAAAGGAAAAATGTCTTTGGTCCTGGTAGCTTCTCCCTCCTGCTGTCCCACTGTAGCAGGGACACCCCCACTGTTCCCAGCAGCACACCATGTTTGGCTGGGAGTCTGCAAGGTTAATAAAGTCCCATCTGCCTGTGTACCCAACACAGGCTACATGCAAAAGGCATGACTCTACCATAGGACCTTCCTGTGGTGCAGATGTTTAAATAGATCTATTAATTACATCCCTGTGTTTGCTACTCAAACAACCCAAGGGTCTTCACCCCATGTGGAACACACAGGGGCTCACTGGCCTTGGTGGGCACCCTAATTAGGAGGGAACCAAGTCAGCCTCGAAGGCTACTCTGTTCATAGTTCATGGACTGCCTCTGGGATGTTCTGCCTGACCTTGGCACCATCAGTGTGCTTACAACTATCTCCTGGGAGCCTAAACTCTCATGTTCCTCTTTATTCTGCTTTTATAGCATTGATTTTTTCACATGTTTATGAAGAACCTCTAGAAATAACTTACCAGAACAGGATTCCATTCAAATGGAGCTTTTATCTAGTCTGGTTTTGTGAGTCTCATGGGGCTCACCTTTGAGTGATGTCTAACACTCTTCATATTACCAATCACAGCTGAGAACAGTGATCACATACACTACATAAGTGTGGATATGGGAAAAGAGTCATATTCTGTTGCATTAATCTATGACAAAGAAACACTACATGTTGCTAAGCTAAAAAATTCAAAGCTACAAGGATCTGAATCTGAAACTGGAAAACTTACAGGGCTTGTTTTTTCCCTGTCAGTAGAAAGCACCGACATTTAAATTCCTACTATTTTATATTTCAAGAGAGAAGTGAATTTCTGCTTGTCTCCAGAAATTATTAATTGCTAATTTCTTGTCTTTCTTATTTCTATTTCTTTTTTTTTTCTTCAGGAAAATACTTGCAATATAGATGGACTTTGCTATGGTGAAGGAGAGTCAAGCCCTACTAGTCCTTGTCTTCTCTGTGAACCTGATATTTCTAAGTTTACCTGGTCTGTTAATGAAAGTAAGACAGTTTTTTCCCCCTAAGATTTAGAAACACTTACCTGAGAATTTATGCTTCAGTCTATGAAATACTTAATTATTTTGATTAACGTGAATGTATCCTCTGTAGTGCACATGGATGATTTACAGTGGGAATAATTGGGTGCACCAGAAATGCAGACTCCACCTAAAGAACTATGTATCTGGGCATGCATCTTGTTCTGTTTGAAACCTAACAAACTTCAAATTAATAAACCAAAATAGCACCTGAAAATGAAATTTGGTACACCTGTGCTCCATGCAGTGCCCAAGTCTGTCAGCTAAAGGTGATGAGCCCTAAATATCTCTGCCATCATCTTGCAACTACAAATCTTTAAGGGAACTATTTGGGGAAAATACTGTTTTTAAAACACTAGTGTGTATTTTTGGTACCTGGAAGAATTGCTTCCTTTCCCTGAGGCAAATCCTAAGGAATGCCACACAAGAGACCTTGGCTTGGTGGGGAGTATAAGTGATAGGGATCAGCCACTCATTACCTTCACTGCCACAGAACCTAAAGGCTCATTCTGCAGCCCCTCGAGGCAGGGGTCATGGGCAAGGCTGCCTTTTGAAGTACCTCCTGAAGGCTGAAGACTTAATCATAGTTTTTTTGTGGCTACATGCCCAGTGTAAACAACAACCATTGCTTGCACACAGATAACCCGTGTCTCCAGCAGCATTATCCTCACAGCCCATCTGCCCTCTTACCTGAGCACATTTGCATCTGATCAATATAAAGATTATATTACTGCTTTTATGTAGATCCATGTGTTGGTTCCAGAGTTTCCCTGCACTTTTAGTTCTGTAAACACAAGCAAATTACAGAAAGGTATGTGAATGGCAGGACCAGTTTGCTGTGTTTTTGTTTGCTGTTTTATATTCCTTTACAGTGACCAGGTCAGCAGAGCCCTTCTGGAAGGGGAGGAGGATTGCTCTTGTCCGTGGGGAGTAGCTGAGGATGCTCAGGGACAGAGACTCCTAATGAGTGCAAGGTCTGGCAGCAGAAACAACAAGAGCTGGATCAGAGTGGCTGGAGTTCAGAGCTCCAGCTTGGGGGACACTGCTGAGGAGAGCAGTGAGCAGACACACTGCTGAGAGGTGACAGAAAGGCCCTTGAGAAGGTTCAGAAAGGATCCAAGAGTTTCTAGCAACACAAGAAGTTGTCTGAAGTAAATTTTGGAAGCAAAAACACAGTAGGAAGGGAGAGAGTTGTTTGCAAGCCCTTTGAATTCCTGTCCCAGGGTAGCCACTTTGAATTTTCTCTCTATAAAATCATACTTCTCTAGTTTATGTCCTAAAAATTCCAGGTTTTGAAATTTAAAACTCCCTGTCTGGAAAAGGTGTAGGCAGATCCATCCCAAATGTTGGCCAACTAAAAGTGCCTTTAGATGTCACTTGGATGGGTAGTTAAAATGCCTAAGGGTAAGTCAGACCTGAAGAAGACCCTGTAACTATTACTATATATATATAAATGTTTATAAATATTTTACCCCCATTACTAATACCAAGATAGTTCAATTTTAAAATTCAGGAAATGGCTTAGAAAAGAAAAAACTGTAAGTGATTTGGAAAATCTGAAACATATTGTTGTTCACTTTTTAATGATTTCAAAATTTTAAAAGAAAGAGTTTGACTTTTAAAAAGTTCTGCAATAATAGGCAGAGTATATATACATATATATGTATATATATTTACTGGATGGCAAGGAGACCTCTGCAGAATTAGAAACACTCCTTTACAGACTCCTTTCAGAACAGCTGATTTTATGTTATTTTGTACCTACCACTTCTCGTTACCATCCATCCAGTAAAACCTTTGTGTTTATCTGTAAATGCACACCCAGCATCAATATTTCACTGATTACTTTGGGCACAAATTTTATGGGCTCCATGGCTCTAGTGTTTGGGAAATAAAAGGTAAATGAATAGATGGAAGCTTTCAACAGTTGTGCCAGGACAATCTGCTGGACAAGCATTTTAGAGAGCTCTCATACCACAGCAGCAATAAAAGAGACACATATTCAAATAATTGTGTAATAGAAGATGTGCTATGGAAGGAAATATTTGATAAAAGGATATGCACCACAAAGAAAAAAAAACCCTAATGATGACTTCCCATGACCATAATGCAAGGAGTTCTTATGAGAACACATATATAGTTCATAATTTTAGAGTGTGACTTGAAATTAATCCTCGGTATTAGGAACGTGCTTTAAGTTAAAGATAACTATGGTCAAATTACATTGTAAGAAGGTTCCTTTAAATATCAATACATGTCAATTTGTACTGCTGAGTAAAGAGGAAAGATGCCTTGAGACTGAGAAGGCCTAGGACATGGAGATGAAATTCCCAGTCCTGCAAAGAGCTGCTGTCACCTCAGGGTATTCATCTGATCTTACTTTTCTTTGGTTTCTAATTATAAAACTCAGTAATTTTCTCTACCTTGTCCTCCTCACCAATGCAGGTTGAAAGTATCTTCAGATAGCGTTTGTCTCCTGCTGTAAAATAGCCTTGTACAATTAGGCTTTTATCTTCATTAAGGAAATACTAAATGTAAACAACACCACTGCTAAAAACAGTGCTAATGGTGATGTGATGCACACTGCTGTCACTGGGGATAGAGAATCTCAGCATCACTGATGTGTCTCTGCTGGCACTGAAAAGACCTTTATTCCTGATGAAATGTCCAAGTGAATTCAGTCAGACTGCTCGACCTTAATTACTCCTCGTGGGTAAAGCCAGGAGAGTCTACTCAATGGAAGAGTTACAATTTATTTTTCCCCCTGAGTTGCTCACCTAATTCATTTGTCAGTCAGCATTTCAAGGTTTGGTTTACTCATATTTCAATGGAGGAATGGATAGATAGACTTTTAGATAGATTAAATCTATATGTAAGTATAAGAAATATAATTAATTGAAGTTTTAGTAAGAACTGAGACTAGTGGGAGTTTATAGAAGTCATGTATTATCTACTCCCATATATCAGATAGCACATGAAAATAAAGTGCAGAATGGCTGAAAAATTCAGCGTGGGGCATGAAAAAAAAAGAGGAGGAACAAGCTGTTCTTTTTGGTAAAGCCATTTGCTGCCCCTAACACCCAAATCCCTTCCTCCATCACCCTCTGGGTACATTCTGTACCTTTTCTTTGAGAGCATTCCTTAAAAGACCCACTCTGCGAACCTTTACATGGGAGAAACTGGAATTTATGTAATCTTGGTTTCATTTTTGCTGTTTAGACAACCTGCCTCCTGTGTTCCAGGCCCCCTCCAGCCAGCTGCTGACATTTATTGGTGAGAATTTTGTTTACCAGCTAATAGCAGTGGATCCTGAAGGGTCAGCGGTGCTGTTTGTCTTGGAGGCTGGGCCACGGGATGCCAGGCTCTCTCCTGCTGGCCTTCTTATCTGGAAAGTTGATTCAGAGGAAATGCAGACCTTTGAATTCAGCGTGTCAGATGAATGCAATGCACAGAGCAGATACTCTATTGAGGTAAGGAAAAGAGCACTTGAAAGGAAAAACAAAACAAACCTGTTTGTCATGCCCTTGCTTTGGTGCAATTGTCATTATAGCTAATAATTTGTTACTGTCTTGAAAAACAAGGTTTCAGCTATTTCCTCATAAGTGTATATTATCCAGCACAGCAATAATGATCAATTAATGGAATAAATATCTCGAAGAACATAGAAACTATATATACGGGGAACAAGAGAGAGTGCTATTGATTGCTGTTTGAAAGAACACTCTTGCAGAGCCTTTTAATGGTTCATTAATCTGCTTTAAAATTCACATTCTGCATTTGGATTGCACAGAAAAGCATATAACATAAAAGACCAAGTTTTAGCTATAAAAGGGAGATTATAACTCATTCTCGATGATATTTTTAGAGGATGTCTTGCTCTTATGTCATTACTCCCCACTCTAAGTTTCTTGGCAGAGCTTGTGCATTGCTTTGTCTTTATTGTATAGGCTTACATTAATCCTGTGATCGGATGAGCTAATAAAGCAGGAAGCAGACTCCTGACATAAGAACAGTTCTGTGAAGAAAAGAATTTTATTCCTAAAGATTCCTCTTTTTACTCATTCAAACCACAAAATACTAACCTGCTGAGCCCACACAGCAAAGAGAAAACTGGAGCCTGGATACGGTTTTAATGGAAACATTTCAAACTAGACTCATGTTATCTAGGCGAGATAATACAGAGCTTTGAATCTGTTGAAATGCAGTTCTTGTACATACGTAAAATACAACTATGGATCTCCCTTCCCTGAAGAGAGAGACCAGCCAAGGAACGTCACAGTCATGTTCCTGCCTGGGAGCCATTTGTAATGTAAAAGAGCGAGAAGGGCAGCCAGGAAAAGAGAAAAGATTTGTCATTTCTTCTTTGAAGAATAAGGAACAAATTTTGCCCTCAGATGCCATGTGAAAACTGCTGTTACAGCAAATAAGGTGGGGGTTTTTTAGTTCATATAAGTTGGAATGTGCCTCTAAATGTTGAAAAAAGAAATCCCTTTGAAGTTGAGCTTTCAGCCAAATAACTAAGTATCCTGAGTATAAGAACACCTATCTAGACAAAGGAAATAGATGAGAAATAAGTTTTCATAATACTGGATAGCATGTTTGCAGAACAAATCTCTCCCTTCCTAGAGGGTAACAATATACCTCCCAGTTGTGACTATTCAGAGGAATCTTTTGCTTTCCTCAGGTTGGAGTGAAGCCCTGCAGCTGCCTCAATGGTGGAACATGTGTCACTAATATCAAATACCCTCCAGGCCTTGGTGAATACCTGTGCTTGTGTCCAAATGGATTTGATGGAGAATTTTGCCAGGAAGACATGAGGGACTGCAAATCCACCCCCTGTGGCAGTGGGACCTGTGTGGACAGCATGGAGAGCTACTTTTGTAAATGTCCCCCTGGTTTGGGAGGTAACACCTCACTGTTTCCACCTCTGATTTGACTACAGACATATTGTATTACAGGATTTCGTATAATGTGATGTCATGTGATGCAACATGACCACAAACATCTGTCAAATGGACTACATATAGAAGCCTCCTCTTCTGCTCCCATGGCTTAGCTTTAGACATATAGAAAATGTGCGAAAGCAGCAGTCTAATGATAAGAAAAGGTCCTGAAATGATCACTTAAGGAGGCTGTGAACCCGCCTGATCTCAGCTGCTGCCCCCTTATTTCCCATGGATTTGTCCATCCATGAGATGAGGTAGAAGAAGACTGAGTGGAAAAGAGAAAAGTCAAAGATCCAGGACCCTTTTGCACTCCACAGGATTTGGCTTAATAAAGCTGAGGAAAGAATTAGGAATGAATGACTTTTCTAGGTCTAGGAAGGAGAAGTAGTTATGAAAAACATGCAAAACTAAATTGTCCTTTAGTCCGACTTGAAGCTCCATTAAATTTAAGCATTAGAAAATCACAAGTCCATTCGTTTGTCAGACATAATGATAAAAAAAAATCTAACCTTTCAAACCCTACAGAGCTGGTGCCCTAGTTCTGGAACTCTATCCCAGACAAAATCATATTGTCCATAATATTATTTTAAGAGATGAAAGGAAGAGGCATGATCACTCAAACAAACAAACAAACACTCAAACACCCAACTATTCTTTTCTAAAAGCAGACTGAAAATTCAAGAGGAGAAGCTGGGGAACAAAATACAGTGAGGCCAAAGAGATAGATACAAGACATACAGTGCAAACAGGAATGGAGTAAAGATCTGAGGTGTGAGGAGAAAGGGAAGTGTTTAATATATAACACAGATGAGGAAACAACCTGTCTGTACCTATCATGAAATTATAGACACAGCCTCACTGCACTCAGGACATCTGGGATGACTCACAGGGATGAAAAACTCTTGTGACAGCACATAGACAGGGACTCCCCTGTGCTCTGCAGACTGGAATTAAACCAGCCATCAGACTCCCTGGTGCAATAATCTTCTAGAACTGGGCTGAGCTGAGTCACTGCTGGGCCTCACAGGGTGCCCACCACCTCTTCAAGCTGGGACCACACTCCAGCTGCTCACCACATCCCTCACTTCCAGCACAACTGGTTTTCACATTGGCCTGAACGTGCTCCTCCTGGAGTTTCATGGGAGTTTTGGTCTTTTCATTTTCAGTTTAGTTCTTCAGGAGGCACAAGGCAAATCTGAACATACAGGTCTTGAACAGGGTTTCTAAATCTGGCTTGGTTTTGGAAAGGGCCATTTATAAAACACTCACTCACCCAGGTGGCTGATGCTGTCATGGGCAAGTACTATCATCCACCCTTGTTAGAGTCAAATCAGTCTCCCACGAGCCAAAGATGCTAACTGAAACTGTGTTAGAACATCTTTTGGATCAGAATCATTTCAAAAACAGACTAAGAAAAAAAACATCTTAAGCTGAGATCAGATTTCAGTCCTTGAACTTGTCAAACACACTGCTCTGTTCACATTCATGAGCCCCATAATGTTCCCTGCAGTCAGTGTTGTAGGTTTGAAAAATCAAGAAGTAACATTCAATGCACATAATTGTTACTGCTTATAATGCATACATACAGAAGAAATTCAATTTTAAGCAAAAGCAGTGAACAGATTTTACCCAATGGGAAAGGTACTTTTCCTGCCTGTCAGCAGTTTGGGAACCCTTCTTTGTCTTGGTCATGTGGAACTGCAAGCCCAGATTTCATTACTATAAAATCCCATCAGGAATGAAAAATAAAATTAATTCAGAAGTGGAAGTCTAGAAAAATGGCCTAAAAGATCTGTGACACGTAGTCAGTATTGACTCCAGTTAATGCCACCAAACAGCCAAAGCTGCTGCTGCCACCAGAGACTCCACTGATGCAAGAACACACAAGCCTAGACATTGAGAATAAAGTTATAAAATGGAAGTTTGAACGAAATATAAAAATCCTTAAACCAACCAAACATGCAGAATGTTGTGAATCCCCCTAGAAATAATATTCCTGTGAGCACAGGGACATTTGGGGACATTTTAGGGTGCATTTGGTAAAACACTGGAGATATACGAGGACAAGTATTGATTGCCTGTAAGAAGTTGGATTAAATTAATAAAAAGCAATGCAATGCCATAAGTTAATAACTTCAGTGGACCTTTTGACTGGAGAGACAAGGGCACAGGACACCTTGAGGGCCAGCAAAACACAAGGTTTTCCTCCACCCTTGGTTCTATCAAGTTAAATAAAAGTACAATGGTTTTGCTGTTCTTCTCTGTTCTTCCAAAAATGCTAAAACACAAGCAACAACAGAAAAAAAAATATATGATTGAATGAAAAAGAATAGATCTTAAAGTTTTAATAGCAGGTGAAAAACTATAAACAAGTGGAGCTGACAGCCAGCTGGGAAGCAGATGATTTTACTTGAGGGCAGGTTCTGTGACAACAATAAAAGCTCATCCTTGATGCTGTGTTTATGCCTCAATTCCCCAGAAAACCATCAATAATCTAATGAGAAGGCAATGTTATACAGCTCAAGTGACAGCACCACTTCACCATCAAATCCTTACAAATGACAGAGAACAGGCAGGAGAAACAAGAAGTCTTGTGAAAACTTCCCAAAAACCCCTGCAAGGGAAGCAGCAATTCAGGAGCATCATTGTATCTCAGAGTAGGAGGGGGAATGGGAACAAGGCAGGGAGAAAAGCCACCGGAAAATATGAGAAAAGGTTAACTCTAGAATTTCTGCTGCTTTAATTTTCTCTGAGTGTTTAAAGCTCATTCATTTTTCATCTACATTGTTAAGAAGATAAAAAGAATTCCTGTTGTTTATTCCTTTGGCCACAGAACGCAAGAACAACACCCACCTGAGAACAGAACTCATCCTTGAAAACCATCTCAATCACAAAATCATTCTTTCAACATATACCAGTGATTAGTATGGAGTTGAGGGTGGGGAAGAAAATAGAATAATTTCCTTTTACTTCTCAGGAAACTAAAGAAAACCCTAGGATTTGTTCATGGTTTCTAATAACCATAGGACACCTAAATGAGATTTTCTGCTCATTTAGAGTCAACTTAATGTGAACACAGTCAAAATATCTTTCTTTGCATCTGTAGGTGGTCAGCTCCTCTCAAGGCATGAAAGGACTTTACCTTCTCAGACAATTTCCCATGTAGGGATGGAGAAATAGAGCTGGCACACAAACAGATGGTTCAGTTCAGCTTTGCAACCTGAAGAACTTCTATTCCTATTATTTTTATTTGTATTGTAGCATCGCCAAGAGAATTGAGACTCCCCTGTGTTGCAGTGCACTGGAGGTCGTGCAAAGAGAACAATTGACACTTCTCAGTGCAGACAGTTTTCTGTCCATGTCTGCTGCTTCTTCAGCAGAGCTTCAGAGTTTGCAAACATTTGCCCTTGGATTCATCTGGATTATCATTATGCTCAAATTGATCAGACAGTTTTTAAAATCAAACATCTCTGAGTGAAAAGGTGTGCTTGAATAGTTTCACCTTTACATCACAAAAATCAGTCAAGTGGCTGAATTTAAAAAATTATCTTGTTGGTTAAGGTGTTCCTTTGCTTTTTGTAATTCTCTCATCTTTGAGATTTGAAAGACAGCCCCTTGCAGCAAAAACAGGGGATGTAGGAGGGAGGAGAGGGGACTGAGGGAAAAGTGATGGTTGTTACTGAAACCAGGAACTTCTTTCCTATTCCCATTTTTTGTGGTATCATGTTTAGTCTTTGTATGATACTCAGAGAAAGAAAATAATTACTAATCTAATCAGAGGGTAACTCATTCAGTACTTTCCATAATGTAATGTCTAATAATTTCCCAATGCATCATCAGAATTCAGTATCAGAGAAAAGCAGCCTGATGCCACGAGTGTGCTAATTGAATAATAAAATATAAATAGTCATACAAAATGCAACACGGGAGGCAAAAAAGTCAGCCAAGCCCTATAATACTACATGATGCCCATCTTCAATGAAAGAGGCAAGAATCATGAGAAACAAGAACAATTTAGCTTGAGATGGCACAGGAAAGGGGATGTGACTTCTGTGATTTTTTTTCCTCAAGACAAAGCTGCCATGGGAAGGTGATGTCACTGGTTTTCTAGGCAGCTCAATCAATAAAGAGACATCAATCTGAGTTCTCTACATGGAGATGCTATTTTAATTTGAAAGGAGTAGTGGAAGCTGTCTGAAATGCTGAAGCAAGGAGAGATTATGTTGTAGGAGATGAATAACAATGTTCTGTTTTTATCATCCTGTAATTCATTGCACTGTGACAAATTTCTTTTTTGAAGAAAAGAAAAAGAAAACATTCTTTAATCCTTAGACCCTTTTTTCATGATAAAGCTGGATATCTGATATGTAACAAACCCTTCTGTTCCCTGTGATATGTCTTGAAGGAGGCACCTGGACTCTCCAGAAGCTGTCCCAGCATCCTTGTGTCTCCCTACCGGGACAAAGGACATGCCTCAATGAAATGATCTGGGCTAGTTCATGACCTGCCTCTCCTGTAAGCAGCAATAGCCAGGAAAGTTTACTCAAGTGCAGAGACAGCAGCACACACACCTGAAGCCTGAGGGAGATTTTAACAACATTATATGTGATTACTCTGCATCATTTGCTCTTCAGATAGTAATTTTAACTTGTGGGTCACCTTCCCCTATAGGTATTTGTTAAATCATCCAAAGCTATGAATTTGAATATCAGTTGCTTCGAGGAATTTTTAAAACCCATTTCCAAAATCAGCAATAGTCAAGAGATATTATTTGGGGTTCAGATCCTCTGGTAGTTTATCTTCCGGACACCAGTACTCTGGCTCAGTGACATTTTCAGAATGTTTGTTCAGATCTTAATTTTAAATAAAAAACCTTTTTTTAAAAAAAAAAAAAAATCCAATCATTTCATAAGGTTTACCTTTAGCCAGACTCTAGCAGGCTGGTTCAAAATAATCTATTAGTTATGTGGGGTTCCCATAGAGGTGGAAAGCACAGGAGGTCAGTACGTGGCTCTTCATATCTTAAAGCCAAAATGGTTATATTCATCGGCTTCTTTAGTATATGACAAACAAGACAACAAAAGCAGCAGCAAAGATGTGAAATTCAGGGGAAATATTAATTTTATTTATGTGCATTTTTATTTAACATGCACATTTTTCTCTGAGCAGCAGTCTCAAGCTCAGCACTTCTGGTGCCAGTAACAACAGTAATAGACAGTGTGATAAAAGCAGGTTTAAGTGAGACAGTGGGGAATTTGGCTGGAACATGAGTGACATGCCCTGTAATGAGTTTACAGCTGAGGAGTGAGCCTTCATCTGCTTCAACATTTGAGCTGAAGTATAAACAGGGTATCTTGCCTGATTATTAACTTCCCCTTTGTTTTGCCACAGGGCTTACTTGTCAGGAAGACAGGAATGAATGCGAAGAGAGTCTTTGTTTTCCTGGAGTGTCTTGTATGAATACCTTTGGATCTTATGCATGTGGAATTTGCCCCAGTGGGATGGAAGGAAATGGTAAAACTTGCAAATGTAAGTCTTTTACATGATTTATTTTAATAGATGGGTTCAGTTCTACTACTATTATCTTTAATAAGTACTTTGCCACTCATTTCAAGTACAGACCTTCAAATATACAAAACAGCCACGTTATATTAATATGAATATTTGCAAATTGGTCTCTGCTAATTTTCATTTTGGTTAGAATGTGGACCCTATAGCATACAAAAAAGTATTTTCTAGGTGCCAGATAGATAATTTGCCAAGGACATTCCAGATATTCTCCACCATTTCACTCCTAAATATACCATCCACTAACAAGTACTTGGGAAGCACCCCGAGAATGATTTTGCTTTGGGTGGCTGATGGAGGACAAGAGAAAGAACATCTTTGTGCCAACCCTTGCCATGTTTTCATCTCTGTTTCCAAAGTGTGCTTTCATTAGAGGACACAGCCCACAGATGCTTGGCATGAAGTCATTCCACAAATCCCAACTGGTGAAGAAAACAGCCAGGACCAATTTTAGATCTGCTCCATATTTGCTTTTGGAGCAACAGACTCTTTAGTGGGGAGACTACAGTAACTTTGTGCTTCCCAGAGCACTTGATGTGACTTACACACACTCTGCTTTTTTCTGTCACAGTCACACAAGCCTTCTCAAAAAATAATATTCTTTTATTGGCCAGAAGGAGAGAAAACCACACTTGAAGTCTTTTGTTTGTTGATATTCCCAAAGAAAATCAAGAAGCAAAATATATAAATATTTACTGTGCAGATACTAACATTCCCTCATATTGACTATTGAAATGAAAAATATCCACTGAAAAAGACTGAGTTGTAACTACAGGACTCTGGCATGAGCAGGACTGCCTTTGCCAGATTTACCAGATATCCCTTCAGTCATATTGCCAAATGTCTGTATAGAATGTTTTCTTTGCTGCATTATGTGGCCATGTTGGTTATTTCAAAGTGATTTTGCATCTGTTCCACTAATGCATATTTTTGTGGGTAATTTGATCAGTGCAGGAAGGATATACAAAATAATGTGCTTTTGATAAATATAAGAAAGTAATTCCTTACTTTATATTTTTTGATTACAGAAAAAAAATCTATTTCTGAAATGCACATTTATTAGAAGAAATGAACTTGAGGTCTTCCTTGTCTGCTCGAGATAGGATAGAAATCGTTATTTGTAGTTCTGATCAACTTAAAATTCCTGCTCATACTCCCCTTGCTTAAGCAAATATAAAGGCTTCTGGGAGGAAGGAAGAGAAAACTGAAGCAATTTTATAGCTCTTAGAGTGAGCAACAGCTCATTGCATTGTTTAATATATATAAAGAGACAGAGTCCCAGGCTTTACTAAGAGCAGAGAATATTCAAGACCCAGAGCAGTAGTTGTTTAACTTGCAACTCTATCCACATTGACTTTATCCCTAATGCATTCAAGAAATTACCTTAAGAATTATGCAGAAAATAACATTTCTGAGCATCTCCACCAATAATTTTTCCTCATTACATCCACATGTACTTTGTACAGGTATTTTGACACGTATAAAGTTTGCAGCTAAACTAACTGAGGCCAAGAAACACACAATGTAGTTTCAGACAGAAGCTTTCAAGGAGAGGCAGGAACAGGTCCCAGCATGCCCTGTAGAATCCTCATCCAAGTAAGAGTGCTGTCAAATACTGGCTGACCTGAGGCTTCCCAAGTACCCTGAGCTCAATAAAAGATCACTGTGCATATTAAGTAAGTCTCCCAGATAAGCAAAGTTCAGTGAGCTCAGGCATAATAATTTTTCCTATATTTGTGTTGAAGCTTTGCTGCATGTCAGCAGCTGACTCACCTGATTTGCCTTTATTTGCTTGATGGTTGGCTTCCAGAGTAAACTTATGCCAGGTTACCTGATTTGCTGTTGCTTTTTATCATCAATCACAGCTAAGCTCTAACACCTTGTTTCCTTGTCTCCCTGATGTCTTTTCACAGCTGTGCTTGCTGCTGATGTTACAAAACCTTTAAGCAATGGCAGAGGTGAATTGAACAGGACCGAGGTTAAGCAGCCACTGCAATCCTTAGAGGCGAAGGATTCTCCTGTAATTAAGAATATTAATATAAGTGATAGACATGGTAGGTATACAAGGATATGAAAGGAATTTCTCTATTCAGAAATCATACATTTTCCCATCTCAACAGTAAATACAAGCTAGCTGTTTATAATACAACATAGCAAATTGGAGTTAAAACTGAAAACCCTCTTAATACACCAGACTGTGGATTGATGCTAAACAATTTTAGATGGAAGGGAGGCATTACAGCAAAGCAGCCAGAGTGGTCAGGCTGAATTAGAAATTGCATCACTTCCGAGGTAGAACAAAACCCCTCCAGATTTTACTGGTCAATGGGAAGCAAGGTGATAAGAGTGACAGCTTATGCCAGCTTGCCATAGCCAAGGGATGCCAATATTTTATTAGGTATTTAATAGGCAGTCATTGAATTAATACTGAGTTTTGAGCATAAGTGAAGATCGACTTGATGTATGAACTTGACTGTGGCAGCAGCTTTTCCCAGAGCACAACAGCACTCTCTAAACATGGGTGTGCACCTGCACAACGTTTGTGTTGCCCCTGTTCAAATGAGTGCTGCATGTTTAATTAATTTCCTAGTGAAAGCAGGCAGCAAAATAATTGAGATTGGGCATACCTGTTGTGTAGATGCTTATGTAAATTAAAAGATTTATTTTCTTACCTTCTTGTTTTTTTTTTTAATATCTGTACCAGGCCAGTCAACACCTAACCAGACCTTGCCTCTTGCAGGTATTCTATATCATAATGCTGTAGGTAAGGTGCAAAAATAATGCAGAAAATGCTTGAGAATCATGACAGAGACCTCACTGGAGGCAATTAAAAAAGATCTACAACCATCATTAAGATTGTATTCATCATCTGTTCTATGTCTTGACAGTGTTAAATACTTCACAGGCAGTTCATATACACTTGCTATTCAGTGACATCATAAGTGATAAAATATTATATACTACCAGTGTTAAATTTTGCACATAATTCTAAGATAATTAAAGCAGTTTTTTGTAATACAGGGTTTGATGAATTAGGGATGATTTCTAGATCAGAAACACATGTACTTGACAGTGTAATTTTAAAAGTAGGGTATAGGTGTTGTAAGGTTTGATAATTACCTTCCAATTATAAAAGACCAAAAAGATGTCAAATAATATCTCTTCTCACTCAGTTAATCTTTCACTTATGCTGAAAATTACAGTTTCTATATCGTACATGATAAATGCCAAACAACTTTGAGTAATAAACTTGAAAACATGTAATTAGAGGACTAATAAATCTTACTTTAATGAGAAACAGCTGCTGTGTTACACTGTGCCCACAGGACATTCTCATGTTTGGCTCAAGGTTTGGGAACATTTTGCATTAATTAGACTTTAAAAGAGTAAAAACAGTTATAAAGCTTTAGCCGGGCTCAGGCAGACACTGCTAAATTTTATGTGTGCGTTTCATTTGGAAAATTATTAATAACATGCTTGAACTACCTTTTTTCTCTTAGTTGGCCACGCAGCACCCCTGTCACATGTCACCAGCTGTGCCAACAGGCCGTGTTTTCCCGGAGTGCTGTGCTTTGACAGGAGACCCCCTTACGTGGGGTACGTCTGTGGCCGATGCCCGGCGGGGTTTTTTGGAAACGGTCGAACCTGCACCAAAGTCCCCAGAGCAGGTACTTTCAATTTTGTAGTATTTTAAAAATGTTTCGTACACAAGATCTAACAAAGTATGAGTAGTGTGGCATCACAACATGCTCTTTAATGCAACACTGAAGGCTGGTTTTTTTCACTCCTACCTGACGAGCAGCTGGCAGGTTTTATTTCAGGAATACCTGGCCCTATGAGTTGAAACTCGATAGATTAACCACCTCATTTGCTACTAGGGGCAATTCTTCCCAACAGGACTTGCTCAGTGGTATGAATCACATCTGTATTTCTGCCACAGCGCTGGCAGGGGACTTCAGAACACGTTTGCTCCTCAGTAAGATCAGAACATGACACATGCCAATATCACTCTTCTTTCCTTTTTTCCTAATTCTTTTGCTGCAAGGCATCTGTTCTGCAAGGTGACCTGTGAAGACGATGATAAACGAAGTGTAATGCAAGAACAACTATACCAACAACTGAAGGCAACAGATAATTAAAGCATTTCAATAGTATTGTTCATAGCGGGAGCAATAATCTTCCTTAGGGAGCTCTGAAACTCAGTTGGTCCCATTAATCTCTGAGGACTGATCATTAGGAGAGGTCTTTGCTTTGATAAAAGAAAAGCTGGGTCTTGACCTTAGGCAAAAAGTGTCAATGGCACTCATCAGTCACCCCATCCTGCTCTCTCTCCATGATATTCTCATAATTCAATGTGTGGTTCTCTAGGGACAATCTGGATGGTTGTTCTCTTTTTGCTGCACAGAGTGAACTGCCAGGAGACCTCATGTCTTATTCCTTAATTACAGTAGTTGCTAGGTCACATTCCTTTGTTTTCTTCTAAATCTTTTCCTTTTCTTTTTCAAGATTGTCTTGAAACCTGTCCAACTGTTCCCTGACCTCCTACTCTTGACCAACCCACCTCATTCCCTATTCTGTATCCAAGTCAATGAGTGTTACCTTGGTGTTGTGTTTTAACACTCTATCAAAGTGGAAGTAATTTTACTGCTTAATGTAGGTGTCATCCAATCTCTTTGAACTATAAATTGATTTTAGCCAGTCCTCTGAATCTAAAGGTTGCAAAAATAAACTCAACATTTTTCTTTCTCTAGCAATGAGTATGTACAAAGTATTACTTAATCTGCCAGCATCACTAAGTCAGCTATTGACTCTTCTGTAACTTGGGGAAGCTGTAAAAGTGGTTGAGGGGGAAAAAAATCATTGTGCATATAAATAACTTTTCTGTTATTGCCCAAAGCTGCGCTGTGTCGTTAATGGGATAATGGGATACACATCGTACACCCCAAAGGTCTTTAAATGCTGTTGAGTAGAACAGTCATTCTGCAGCTGTAGCTATTGGTACAGTAAATCAGGCACACTTACATCGTGCTTATATAAACATTAACCAATAAATTTGTCTATGTTCTAAACAGGGAAATGTAGACAGGAGCTGCCATTTATTGTGATTCATACCAGTCATATACAACTGCAGGCAAGATTTAAGAAACATCTCAAGTATCAGGATCAGAAACTGGTACATTCTTCTTTCAAAAGTGAGCTGTATATCAGAGGCTGGGGGATTGTTTTAATATTTTTCACTTGAATACACAAAATGAGTCACAACTTCATGGTAAAATGTTGTCATTCAACCAGCTTGAGCACCTTAGGAAGGGAATGAAGAGGAATTCTTTTTTGTTCCATCAGCTTATATTCACTCCTGTGAATTATTTCACAATATAAACAATGAAAATCTTGTGCCTCCAGGTTAAAGGAGAGTAGTCATTTGTTTTAATCCTTAGAAAAGAAAGCAATTGCTGCAGCTGTGTGAGTGTCCTAATTTGGGGCCAAAATGATCGGTTTATCTTTCCTTCCCATGTGCTTTGCTAGTTAAAGCAGAAGTATTGTGTGGCATTGATGATTAAAAGATATCAGACAAAAAAAGAATTAGCTTTCAATTAAATTTATGTACAGTTGTGGATTATGATTATTTTGAAATCCTCCTTGTTAGAATAATAACTTCTCTCCCTTGTAACTTAGGCTATCAGTGTTCAAATGAAACAGAACAAATCCTCTTCATCTTGCCACAGTGCTTGTGAAGGTACTGAGATTATGTGCTACTTCTTTCCAACTCTAGTAATTTTAATCTAAAAATACTCCTGCTAATCCCTATTTTGTACTTTTATTGGCTGCTTTTGACATGAAATTATACTCAATTGTGGTGATTTAAGGATTAAAGGATAAGTATTTCTTCATACTGAAACCACAAAAATTACCCAACTGCCTTTGTATGCTACTGAGGAGAAAAACATGCCAGAAGAAAATTGTTTCCTAAGTCAGTGTTTGATGAGCTGCACCCAAAAAGTCCTTCAATTTTGATTTATTATCAAAAAGTACCATTTCCACAGCATTGATATGTGATGGTTATTCATCTTTTGAAGTACTTGACTTACTGCAAACTATGTAACTCCACAAATAAGTTCCTGAGCTATATTTACCTGCTCTGCCAACAATGCAGGGCCTCATTCTGTTCTCACTTACATATTTTACCTGGCTTATATCAGTAGTTTGTACCACTTTAAATTGACTAGACTTGGTTGCAATTTTTCTTGAAGTACATGAGAATAGTCTTAAGGAAACCCAGTATGGAATTTTGTATATGAAGAGAAATTATTATTTTCTTTTTAAACAGGTTCTCCTAGTAGAGACAAAAAACTATTTCTCTCCCTTCAAAATCCATACTGTAGGTATCCTACATTTATTTAAAAATGTACTAGTAGGATCAAAAGTCCCTTAAGTCTGCTGGCATTGCAATAGAGAGGAAAGTCTAAGGAATTCAAATCTGTCCAGGCTTCCCTGGGCACATTTCATGTTTGTATAAAATTTCTGTTACCTTTTTGCTAGAAGAGGCAGATCTATTAAATCAAACCATGCAGTATCATTGGTCATATTCTTGGCACAAAGAAAATGAATATATCCTAATGGGGGGTGTTGGTGGTGTTACTGCATGTTGCAATATTAGTTCTCATCAGAGGCTACGGGTGTTTCTCCAGACTGGTTTCATCACTCACAGTCACACAGATACCCATCTGTTTGCACTTTCTTTAGCAGGTTAGAGAGGTTGGTGTCATCACAAAGGATTTATTTTTTTCCTATTAGTAAATCAGCAATTTTACTGGACAAAGCAGTGCCACATCCATCACCGATAAAAGATTGTTTGTTCAGAGCTCTTTCTGCCTCTCCTGGTTTAGGGAACAGAAGATCAAGGGAAATGATGATTTTATGATCTCTGTAATCAAGTTCTGCTTTTCCATTCTGAACATCTCTGCAAGATCTCCTGTCATAGCAGTTAATTTGCAGTATTGTAGACATTTGGCACTTGCTATACACTTGGATGTGACAGCTATTTGTTATGTTTACGTGCTCTATGCTTTACGCTCCAGTATCTGCTCCACGAGCCTGAATTCACTTTGATTTTACATCAGAGAGACCTCTGTCACCTTCTCATTTGCACCACTGTCAGATCAACATCAAGGTGTGGATTTAAAAGGAGAATATAATGTTTTGAAGTAAAAGAGAGAGTGTGTGTGTGTGTGTGTGTGTCTGTGTTTAAATTCATAGTGCTCAGTCAAACCCCAGAGGAACGTATTAACCTTAAGTATTACATTCTTAAATTTTATCCTGGAAATCACTCCTGCCATTATTGGCACTCATCATTGATCACTGTCTATGAAAAATAAATAACTCCAGTAAGAGCTTTGGTTGCCAAACCAAGGTTTCATCTCTGGAACTGAGTGCAGGAGTCTTGCTGCCTGGAACCAATCTAATGATTTTGTTTCAAGACTTGACTGAAGAATGTAATGGACTCTTTTCATCTCTTATCTAACAGAATTGATGAATTTGCATTAAAAAGATCAAGGCCCAAATTCCAGTCCCATTTACACCGGTGTAAATCATAAGTGACTCCATGAACGAATAGCATTACCCTAATGGGCTTAGCCCAGCACTGCTCCTGGGAGACACCTCTTAAAACCTGTTAAAGGTGGCACATAACACACAGAACTTTTAAATATGTTATCTGATAAAATGCACACACTGTCCAGCACTCACAAGGTGCTTTGCAATGAGTAACTAACCCATCTTGCCATGGTTTATGCAATGTGTTACAAAGCTTACTTGAAGGCAGGGATATTTTGGTGCAGCAGCCATTAGCTGTGAAGTTGCCTGAGATCCTTACAAAGAAGGCATAAGAGAAATACCAAAAAAAATAGAATAAATAGTAAATGATACTCTGATTTGCCTCTGTGTGATAATAGCTCTCAGCTCTTCTTGCAGGCTCCAAAACCAGGAAGCATTGCATCTCAATGGCTTCCAGCTCCCAGCTTTGACTCAGGGCATGGAAACTCTGCCCACAGCTCATCTGTGGAATGTGTGGTAGAAGTGTCCAATCCCTTTCATAATCTATATTTCAGTGTTTCTAGTTGGTATATAGCAGGAAAAAAATGTCCTTTTTTTCCAATTTTTTGACCAGTTACGATGTAATGATGTGCCCTTCAAGGGATATGTGATGAAATGGCAACTGAAGTGGGGTTAGAAATGCCACACAAAGACATTCCATATAAATTTGGTGTCATGAAAGACATAGTTTTGCAAATGGCATGCCAGCAATCTTCACATGAGGCCAGGATCAGCCTGGCATTTTGGACATAAGCTCTGACCCTTTCCTGGCCTCTGAGTCTATAATTGCCACTGACAATCCACTCCTGTATTTGACAAGACAGAAAGGGTATCAAAGAGTCTTTCTGATGGCTTCCTGCTCCTTAGGGATACCTAATAAAATATTAAGCATTTTCAGAAAAATATCAACAGGGGCCCGTACAGTATATGCTATGACCCAAACATAACAACCAAAGTAGGCACAGTGGGAAGAATATGTTTAGATAATCTAAAAGATAAACGGTTCCCAGCTTCACTGATCCATACACTCTGTCAATCCAGAACTCGTTAAGTGCTTCCAATACAGATGATATATTTAGGAAATGATGTAGCTCAGCAATAGAAGACCAATGAAGCCCAAGCCATAAAACCACTAGGGAAGAGGACTCAGCTATATGCCATGAATAATATTTACATTCAATCAGAACATCAAGTACAGATTACATTTCTCTCCTACCAAGAATGTGCCACCTTTTGCTTAAGCAATCACTGTGCCATCATGACTTTTAAGTGATAATAACAACTCAGTCTCCAACAAATAATCTACGTAGGATACAGGCCCAGTAGTTTTTTACATTGACAGAGCAGAGAGCAAGATTATCCTCTCTTAGAATTTCCAGGCTCATTTAATCATCCAGCTATAATAGCATACAGCTTTTAAAGAGAGCCAACCCTGTTTGCACAAATTTGACAAGATTGCTGTTTTGTTAAAGGCACTTAGAAGCCCTTAAAGACTGTAAGTAACTCATACTGGACTGATATCCTGGCCCCATTAAAGCAACGCAAGAGTTTTGCCACTAACCAATAAAGCAAAGCAGGAGCTGGAGGAAAAGAATTCATAAGCAAGATAAAGCACAGTCCAGTAAATGGGGTAAAAACAGGTGTGAAATACCCAGTCTTACACTGCTCAGGGCAAATTTAGGACTAGTTCTTTAAAGGCTTACTGTTGTTTGTGAACAGGTTCCTACAGGTGTAGTGGCACCCACTTCACAGGACTTTCTTGCAGAATCAGGTGGTGTTCACTGCCAAATTATGTGAATTTTGCCCCCAATATTACATGTCACATGACTAGAGCTAGTTCATTTGTGGGCAATATGCAGGAGGAAATGATCTCCTATGCTGAAAATATATTAGATTCAGAATATCATAGAATCATAGAACAGCAATGTTGGAAGGGACCTCAAAAGGTCATCTGGCCCAAGCTTTGTTTTCTCAAAGAGAACTAGCTAAGAACTTCCATGACATGCCATTTGAAAACTTATTACTGAAATTCCTTGCTTTTTGTTTTCTGAATTAGGAAGAAACTATAGATAGTTGTTAACCTAATCCACTGAAATTGTGGAGAATTCCATAAAAACAATATTTCACTGAGAGTATTTATACGTGCTCATATGATATTAAAATAGATTCATTACTGATTCCTGGTAAGGCATAGTTTGGTTTGTTTCTTGGCTTTCATATGTAAAATAATTCATTTTTATGTGTTTACAGCCCAAAACAACATAATTATAGTTTTAGACCATTTATTACTTGAATTGAATAAAAGGGGAATTTCAGTAAAATATTCAAATTTAAACTATTTTTTTCTTTGAAGAAATATTATGGCTTTTCTTTTGAAGAAATGTTATGAACCTTCTTTATAATCTATTATTACTGTTCTAAAGGATTTTACATAGATATTTCAGAGAATTAGACAGGGATGCTTCAGAGACAATCTGCCTTGATTTAGTCTATTTTGTATATATCTATCAACCTGTTCAAGCCAGGAGAGAGTCTGGAGGCCCAAGAGGAATCATCAGATAAGAACACAGTTTCTATTAATTTTTCCATCTATCACAGTGCTGAGAAGCAAAATATACTGTCAAATCCCGAATAGAAAATATAATTTGCTTTTATGAACTCTATCTTAATACCCTCTTTGTAGCTGCTGAAATAATACAGTTTCAGGCTCAAATAATTGGAGAAGGGAGAACACAAAGAGGAGAGGTAAAAGTTCAGACCTGAAAGATGGACAAGGGATGATGAAAGAAATGATGATAAAACAGTTATGAGGGGATTAAGAGGGTGATCTGCGGTGTTTTGAAACACAACCACTCTTCTCCTTGGCTTCCTGTTTTGTTAGCTGGGTATTCAGAGAAAAGCACAGGAAGAGCACTTCTAAAAACAGCAGCAGAGAAGGGCTTAGACCCGAGGAATGTAAAGAGCACGGAAGGAGATCTGACAACAAAGGAGTGAGTGGAGCACGGCTCCTGTGCAAGGAGTGAGAGCACTTCAAACATTTCGAGTTTTTCCGACCCCCAGGAGAGAACTTTTCAATTAAATCTTGTAATAAACTGGAAGGTAGGAGAGGTGTTTCAGAAAATATTTTTTGTTTGTAAAAACATAGCAGGCTTATAAATCTCCATACACAATCACAATCAAAAAAAAAAAAAAAAAAAAGATGCTGATAAAGGAATTCATTGATAGAGAAAGAAAAAAATCCCTGTTTGGGTAGCATGCTTGTATCTTTACAATCACTAATTCTTATACCATTTTTAAAAAACACTGTCTCTTGTGACCCTGATGATAAAATACCTGTTGAAAACTTACAGAAAAGATCACAAAAGAAGCAAAGAAAAAACCCCAACAAACAGAGTCTGCAAACAAAGTGCACAAAATATATTATTTTCCTCAAAAACCCATTTTTCTGTACAGCTGTCATTGTGTTCATCACCTTCTTGCTCTGTTCCTTCACTTTGCCTGTATGGGATGCCTTGTCCCAAGAATCTTACTAACCGAAAGCTGATGGATGCCTCCTTGGAAAGCAGAACCACATATAATAGGTGACAATACCATGTACTAGAATAAATTTCAAAGTTAAAACTGTTTTATTAGTTTCAAACTTGACTGTCATTCTAGGACTTCAGCTTATAACCTGATACTACTGTTATCTATTTGGGACCCCTAAAGAGGAGCCAGTAACTTAAAGCCTATGAGAAGGCTGGCTTAGATGAATATAAACCAAGGCAGTATTAGTGCCCCAACTCTTGTCTCCTCTTAGTCTTTTCTTTCACTTAATCTTCACAACCAATATTCAATAAATACTCTCTATCTCTTAACCTTCACAAAAGTTTTTTGTTTCTTAAACTGTAAATCATAATGCTTTCTATTGAGAAAGTTTTACAAACAGAAAAATATTCTCTATAAAAAAAGAGCTGTACCTAAAAACATCTTTCTAAGCATGAAAGGGGTTATCTTTATGCATTCCTTGACATACCTTAGATAAGACTGAAAACTTTCTATGGTGTATAGTCAGTTATATAATTTTTATGTTTGTGAACTGTCTGCTTCCTGACCAGCCATCTCAGCATCCACATTTTCTTTAAATACATCAGTTAATGAATTGTCAATTATATTCAGAAAACCTTGAGGCAAACAAACTGCATGGCGATGGAATAAGTACAAAAAACCTTTGATGTGACATGAGCAAACACTATCTCACACTGAGGTAACATTTTCTTGCATACTCCCATAGGATTTCAACAGCCTAGAACTGAAAAAGGACCCCCTTGATGGCAGAATCTAGATCCCATTCCCTTTGTGGGAATCATTTACTCGAACACAGAATGAATCATAAACAAGGTTTAGAAGGCAAGTTGACTGGAGATCCCAGGTTTTCTACTCCACAATAGTGTTGTGTTACAGCAGAATGTATTTCACAGGCACAAACCAAATTTGCCTTGCAAATTATGAATGGTGTTGCAGAATCATGTGTGTGCAGCTGCAGCCACATTGACAAACAAGAGTCTGAAGCAAAGGAATCCTTGTATCAGAAGTGGCTGAGTGATGCAGACTCCATAGACTGTTCCCTATTGCTCATGGTTTTGGTAGGTGAAGAGGAAGAAAATTGCTCACCAGATAGCAACATCAGCAACAAAATCTCATTTTCTAGCAGGCTGAAACAGCTCAGGGACAGTGAAATAGATGTTCACCTTTTAATTTCATCATTAAAGCATCAAGTGAGTACATTTACCAGTCACAGAAGTGGTGGTTTGAGAGCACAGATTTCACAAAGCCTGAGTGCACCTGTCCAGATGGACACAGAGTCAGTGCTGACCTGTTGGGTGTGAGGCATGGCAGGCGCCTGGCTCTGAGAGCCCAGCACAAGCTGAAGAACCTGCCTGGTTCCTTCTGTCTGTCTGTCCTTGCACAGCCAGTGGCTCACACACAGCTCCACATTGATTTCTGCTTTGTGAATCCCAGATTTGGGCACCTCTTACGTGAATGTTATTGCTCAGGTTCTCTATTTCCACATCTTTCAAAGTGGGGATTGATTTTTGCCTGTGCCTACTTCCAGTGTGTTTTGTGTTCCTGAAATGTCATACAGCACATTTCACTTCTCAATTTTTTACATAAAAAATAGGTAAAGGATCATTAGGTCTAAACTGAAGCTCTTTCCTAAATGTATACTAACATCCCAATCACAGAGAGGCTTTGAAATGCTTTTGTTTCTACAAAATTAGTGCTGGAAGTATAACCTTTGTCAAAATTGGGAAGCCAAAGCTGTACCTTACTTTAAGGAGATGAGGAATTTATTCTGGGAGTTGCTGCTTGTGATTGTAAGAGCAGGGATGTGGTGATTGGGTATGTTTGGATGACTAAACAGAAGATTTAGGAATTAAACATGTTCTGACTAGAGAAGAAAGCAGTTCCAGAACTTACTAATATTAAAGAGCAGATTAGGAATTGATGAGAAAATGGAATTTCCCTGGAGGTCCTATCTACAGCTGCTCTGTTTCCCCTTTCTCAATGAATAAATACAGCAAAAAATATTAACATGGAAATATACAGAAAGAAATGAGAAGATCCTTAATAATGTGGTAACAAGACTTCTTAGACCTGTGTAATTTTCTATTCTCTCTTGACATTTTAAATAAGATTTATGTGCTAGTAGACGTTTCAAATTTTAAATGATGACCCACATAGTGTAATATGTCAAAAGAGCATTTCTCTTTCGACATACTTCTGAATGAGAAATGTGCTGGACAGCAGGTTCCACTAAATGTTAATAGCTCTAAACCTACACAAATTGTAAATTTATAGAATTGTGTTAATAATGAATTCTTAAACTAGTCACGGAATTCTGAAGCAGTTGTGGCTTGGACAGAATTAAAGGTGCCCATAATCCCCTGAGCTTACAGGCAGAAGTGGCCACATCCAGGGGAGTTTGCTAAGGAGAAGGAGCCAGTCTCCACCTGAAGGGTCCTGGTTTGAGGCATTTTATTAGATTAAAAGAGAGACAAGCACTTGAGTTTGCATGGCAACGCTTCTAGAGTCTCACTCATGTCATTATATAAAAACAAAATTACGCTTACATTTAAATTGAAAGGTAAGTTTCTAACTCTAAGCTGTGAAGGGAAGCATGGCAATGACAAAGTAATAAATACAAATGTCTGCAGGAAGCTTAAGCAAGTGTTTGAGGTTTCAGCTGCTAGTTTGGGTCAGGATAGGGCTGTGTCCAAGGCATGGGACTTCGGAAGAAAAGTGTCAAGGTGTGCAAGGCTAAGACCAGCAAAGACTCTGGTGAACAGCACCAAGGAATGTGGTAACCAAGCTGGTGCACCGTGTCCCAGGCAGAATGTGAAATGTGTGCTCTTTCACTGGCAATAGAAATAGCTGGGGTCAGAAGGGGATGTGACTTCTCTTAATTCAAGTCTGGATCTGGCCTTTTTCTAAAAGGTTGTAAATGCAAAGAAAAAAAAAAAAGAAACTCAGAAGTGAAAAAATATATTGGATTTCCTTTCTGTGTCTCAGAATGTTGATACTCGCCCTGTGTTTAAGAGATTTTGAGAGCCTGTCTCTGAATGATTGTTTTCACCAGCTTAAGTAGGCATTTCATTCCCTTTAGAATGAGCACGACCCTCTTCAACTATAGATATTTAGTTCACTATAAAATGTGATTCAAGTGAGAGAAGAGATCAGAATTTGCTGTGCCTTAGCAACACTATGATGCCATTGGCAAGCATGAACCAGAGGCTGGTTGTGATGGTTCTAATTTGTGAGCTTAGTGTGAGTGGCACAAAATATCTGAAACAGTGGGCAAACCAAAGCCTGGAGGGTCACATGTTTGGGACTCCTGCACCACATAGATGGAAAGTGTCCTGGTGTCGAGTTGGATGAGGGATGTTGAACTTGTGTCTCAGAAATTTGCCCTCTGTCACCCTTGTTCTAATTTTTCCCAGATAGGAGATGACAGAGGAATCTTTCCTGGGGCCTGAACCATCCAGCCATTACTCTGTGCTTGCAGTGGTGCAGCTCCATCAATATGAATAGAGGTCCTGCCATGCACAGCAGGGGCAAAGCAGCAGGTTCCTGGTCTCTTATCTACCTCTGTGAAAAATAAACTTAGTTATTCCACTGCTGCACAGTTCCCCTTTAGTCTAGGCAGAAATACTGACAGGTAGTGAAAGCATATTTTCGTTCCGTCATATAACCTTGAGCACTTTGCCTTGTCTTTTTTTTTCTTTTTTTTTTTTGTATTTTAATCCAGTCCAATATGTAATCATATGCTGGCATCACAGAGAAAAACAGATTCACACACTCTGCATTGATAATGGGTTATACATTTGAAGATATTGATCAACAGCAAGGAAAATAAATTGAAGTAATACAGGATTTGAGAAAGCTGCTGACTACAGACAACTGAGTGTGCAATCTTTTGGTTTGCTTTCTTTGTTTTAGCTTATTTAGATATCTGAAAGACTGCAGAAAGAAATTTTCAGGTATTCCAGAAACCATCCTTCATATTCTAATCCAAACTAAATCACACAGTATCAATATAAGGAAAAATCTGAAATAATGAAAGCTGAGAGGACTCTCTAGTCACCACATTTGAATGACACCAACATCTTATGAAGTTTAGTGACCTCTACAAAGTGGATGAGGGACCTTGATCAGCATATGTCGTAACGAACAACCAACCAAAATGTGTCACTACTCTTCATTAGTAGTGCTATTTGAGATGTAAAATTTACATTATCACAGAAACACTTCAACAGTGTGCTCCCTCTTACAGGGAAAGATGGGTATATCACCTATATCATCTGATAAAGAAAAAAAGATTTCCCTTTCTCAGGTAGTCAGTCTGATCTCCTTACTAGTTAGTCAAATTTAATTAGGAGGAAAACCCATTTAATTCTGACACAGTGGAAGGAGCTCAAAGCTATAATCAGGGCTCATTTTGGAAATTTGTCAGAGAGGTCATTCAGCCCTTTGCTGTCATTCCTGTTGATTTCTAGCCCCTGAATCAAATTTTCTAAGGGCAGTAATGATCACCTATTACTGATAATTTTCCACAGAGATATTTCTTCCATCTTTCTCTCATTCATTTTTTAAAATCCTTTGGCTTCTCCTATCCTTGCATGCTCCTTTTGCTGGCATCCTCCCTGCTTCATCATCTCTTTTCTTCCATTCTGTGTACCTCATCATTCATCAGATTTACTTTGGACAGTGACACATATTTGCCTACTGCTCTACTAAATGCCATGTATTTACCCACTGATGGCCATAGCTCCATCCAGTGCCATTGTAAGACTCCAAAACGTTATGCTTCAGGGCAAGAGATAGTCATCATCTGCCAGCAGAATGACACTGTTTATCAGCCAAATAAGCACAACTTCGGCTGCCAGGACTTGCATACTCAATGCTCTAACTTTCATTTAACCCTTGCCAAGCATGTGACTCTCTTTCTTTGCTAACTATGATTAAGTTCTACATCAATAGGAGTTTTTAGAAAGTGATTAATATTTATATTTAAAAGAAAGAGGTACATCCTGCATGGGGTTAACCCTAGAGCCAAGTGAGGTTTTCTGTCCAGGATCCAATATATTCCGTATCCTATGGAGTGAGTATGCCAGAACCAGTTAAAAATAGCTTCTTCCATTCATTAGCGTCAGCAGATGGCCATTAATCTTCCTGAAAGTATTGATTCAAACTACTCGTCTCCACTTTCAAGGCCCTTCACAGAGTCCCCTCTGCCCATCTATCATCCCTCCTTACACAGCTGAAAAGGTGGCTGGCTCTGGAACAAGTGGGTGACAGTAACAAACCAGCAGAGTGCCTCACACGCTGCCCCTCACGTCCGCAGGGAGCTGTACACAGCATCAACAAAGCTTTGCCATTTGTCTCCTTTAAATGCTTTCCTAAAACTTTCCTTTGCCATAAGGACCACAAAAGCATTGCACAGTCATACACCAGTGTGATGGCACCAGAGGCTCTCTAGGACACAACCTTGCCAAGGATCTTTTCAACATTGTGTGCTTCTCCATCTCCAATACCTGTCTGTTACAAACTGCAATGTGATGTCTCCTTGACTTCAAGTTCATGACCTACCACCCTGTAAATGTCAGCACTGCAGCTCCCTGGGCATCAGTGCTGGTGCCACCCATATCAGATAATAACCCTATATCATTCCTATGCCAGCCAGAATCAATGTGCCCTTAGTGTATATGATAATTAGCTCTTTTACTTCTAGAAGTGATGTCCTGTTGTTTGCTCCTAAGCTGTGTGTTCACTGTGGTTCCTTTAAACTCTAGACCACCAAATTTAGCTAACATACATCTTCTTTCTGTCCTAGTTTCAAGATCTTCCCAAAGCCATGTGGATTCTCCTGGAAGAAATGTTGAAGATGCAAGAGGCTCTCACCAGGAAAACGTACTAAAGACATCAAGAAATGTATTTTCCCTTCTTTCCCAAACCCAGGTTCCAAGACAAGATATTGCATACTTTCTGGAAAGAAACCCCACAGCCATTCACACTCCATCCCTTGCAGTGACAAGGAAGACTTCCCAAGCTCAGACATCACCCACAAAAATACCTGATATGGGGTTCACAGCACCTGAGAAACAATCTTTTCTTGAAAAAAGAAGTGATACACACACCTGCCTTCTGCATGAGGAGCTAGACCCCAGAGCCCCAGCTGTCACCATGACAACCCAAACCTCTCTCCATTTCAAACAGCACCAACCAGCTACAACACGGACTGTTCCTTCTCATCCCAACACAAATGCAAGTTCATTCTTTGCAAGGTCACCTGCTGTTCAGCAAACTCCTTCCAAGCATGGCTATTCTCCCAGGAAATGGCCTGGCCGAGTCGCAGTCTTGAGGACTAAACCATCCCAGGATTTCCCAACAGAGCAGCTGAGAGCCTCACACCTCCCTTCCCCATTCCATTTACCTGGTTCTTCCCTTGGTGCAGCTTCCCAGAGTGTCCCAGCAGGGCCTGCTCCCGATGCAAGGCTTCCAGCACAGACCTCAGCAGACAGAAAGTTGTTCAACAAAGCAGTGGATCAAGTGGAACTGCCCCAAACCAGCGGTGGGATGCATCACAAAGCCATGTGTGCTGATACGCTGTGCTTTGCTGGTGTGCAGTGTGAGCCAGCCGGAGATGGAGGATTTAAATGTGGCCCTTGTCCCGCTGGATACAGGGGTGATGGAATTACATGTGAAGGTAAGGGGGGGAATCCTCTTTAAAATTCTTTTACAACTTCAAGTCTAATAATTCTCCAAAGTGAAAATTAATTTTTATTATAAATTCAGAGATTTTTGTAGCTGGGATCGTTCTGTTTTCAAAGCCAATTATATTTCAAAATAAGAAACAAAGTCTATAATTTTGAAAAAGCACTTTCTGCTTACAAAAATGACATATTTATTTGATAATATCTAATCTATTGAAGCCAGGGACAGATTGTCATCTTGCTTACCCTTGCTTTAGGCCAGATTAATTCTACTGAAGTCATCACATTTGAAAACATATAAAACTTCTCTGGGAAAAAGTAAAATTGGCTCCATTTCTCTCTACAACACATACTCTAAAAAAACTTACTGTTTGACTACCTTACAAATTACTTGCAAATCAAAATCTAATATCTTAAATACAAAACTGAACTTGCCATGTGAAATGTATAGCACCAGAAGGGTTTTTATAATATATTGAGTTATTTATTAGACTGCTGAGAATACCTCTGTAAAACAATAGAATTATGCCCACTGTTGAGACAATGAATTCCCTGACTTAGCTATCGTTAATCACACCTTTTTTGACATCCCTCTGATAAGTCCATATCTTAACTGGCCTTTCACTGCACAAAGCAAAAGTATTTACATCATCTATTTTAATCTCTTTCTCGTCTGGTCTCTCATGCTCCGTGCATGGAGCAGACAGGCATAGGGGTGTCTCAGCTGTGATGTGCTGTGGAGGACTGCAGGGATTCCTAAGCAAGGCTTTGTGGGGGTGTAAAGCCCCCAGCATTGCTGCAGCTCTCTGAGCTCAGAGCACTGCTGGAGACATATCACAAAATGGACAAAAAAAGGTTACTCTTCTCTTGGGTGCTGTAATTTTCTGCCTGTTTGCACATTTCCAAAATGCCCCTTCTAAAGGACGTAAGGTTACTTGGCACATAAAAGTCTGGGTTTGACCTCTATTTTACACCTGGCGATGGAAAAGCACTGAGTAGCTCCTAGTACTGGGAAGCTTAAAGCAAGTCTGACCACAGAATGGCCTCCCCTCAAAGACCAGACCCATGTTCCTGTGAATATTTACAGATATGGACACATGGCTGCTGTGTGTGTTTAGTATGCTCATCAGTATAAGCCTTAAAACATAAATCTGCCTTAAAATAGAAATCTCCCTCTGCCTTTTACTATCTTGCAAGATGAGATGTTTTCTTCAATTACTGGTATTACAGAAAATCTCTCTGGAGAGTCCTTAGGATGAAATACTTTATTACCAACATCATTCTGTGTCTCAGGGCTTGATGACATGATACACAAACATCCTTTATTTGTCTCTTGTCACTGACTGTGACACCTGACTCAGTAATTAGCCTGTCTGCTCACTCCTCTGCTTCATCCCGAGCCCCTGTGCACACCTGTGGGCAGCACCTGGAGCAAGGCCAGCAGTGTGAAGAGCACCCATTGTACCTCCAGCCGTGGATGTCTCTTCCCATGTCAGATGCAGCTGATTCATCGTGACAGATGAGGCTGAAAAATGACAATGATTTCTTGGATTAAGGCCTGTCATAACCTCAGCTATCAGCACCTTACAATGCCAACACAATCATACCAAGGGATCAAAGCTTAGATGAGACCAACATTTCCAAAATCTTCTGACTTCAACGCAACATCCTTGGCAAGTGAGCAAAAGTGTTGACAGACTGAGACACCATTGATAGCTGTTACCTTCCCATTTGATATCATAATTCACTGAGGTAAAAGAAAGAGCCCACTGGCAGCAAGTTTTAATACCTGTGGCACTTGAGGGGATGTGACCTTTGGTTAATGTTTGGAAACATTCTAAGATAATTAATACTTTTCTGAGTGGTATTCATCTTGTGAGGGAACGTAATTTTTTTTCCAGTTGTGCAGATTCAAAAACAGCCTCGGAGGATACATAGGGTAAAAAAACCACCATCCTGAAAATTAATTTATTTTCTAATGTAATTCATAACATATTCCATATCGGTAATATTCTTCTCTTTGGTCAAGCCCCTCAGGCTCCATGTTACGATTTAGCTGGAAGTCCTCTCCCTCTACTCTATCGTTGGGAGTCACAGACTCACAGGACCACAGCCTGGAAGAGACCCCTGGGCATCATCAGCTCTAACTTCCTACCTTCTCAGGGAAGAACTTAGCTAGATGTCAGTGTGTTTGGCTTGTATTCAGGCATCTAAACTGAGATATGCTCAGATGCTGTTAGAAATTTCCATTTAGATCACCCCCTTCACTATTGACATCTTTGTTGTCTGTAAGAAATAGAAGCCTGCTTTTGTTCATCTTGCTTTGCTGCAACAAGGATTATAGATTCTTAATTCTTTTACTCCTGGCAGCAACTACGTACTCTGCAGATGATGAAGCAGTTCCTCAAGGCTCCACTCATTATTCCCCTGCCCTTTCTTGCAGCTGCCCAGCTTCTCAGCTCTTAGAGCTCTTTCACCTTCCTGCACAAAGGCAATATGACCATTTATTACTGGCCTAATGTTAAGACTAGTCTGCCAAACAGGCAAGCTTTAAAAACTTCATTTCAGAGTAGCATTTTGGAGATCGAGTTTTGGAAATAGCTGGCGTCACCTATGCAAAAGTAAAAATATGAACAGAGGAGATAAGGCCTGCTCTAGTCCATGGGATTCTCCCACATTTTCTCTTGGAGAAGATGCTTTCTGGCTTTTACAGAGTAAACTTAGCCAAGCATTCCTGTGATGATGAGGGAGATTGCTAAATACCTAATTTTCACTTTGAGTGCTATTTCCAAGGATATATGCCATAAAAAAGGATGCATTAGTACAGTATACTTCCAGCAGTTTTATGGGACAGCACATATCACCTGCCAATATGCTCTGCAGGAGCATGAGAACACTTACAGAGCTTTACACACTTGAGCTCAGTATGCCAATAGAACAGAAACCTGGTACTGTAATAATGCAAAACAATTCCAAACTGAGTTGCGTTCAGAATGGGTCTGATACTTTGTTAGGTTTATTATAAGTGACACCTTTATCTCAGTGCTTTGTAACATTTGAGGCTGGTGTTCTGAAATATTTGTTGGTGTTTTTAGCCACCCTATAGGGCAATTAATCATTGTCCTGCCTCTGTTTCCCACTCTACTACAAGTGTGCACTTTCAAAGATGCTGCACCCACTGGACAAGGAAAAGGACACAAAGGCTGTTGTTTCCCTGGACTCAGTGCACTCACCAGGGTCTGTGGATATGGCAGTGCCCAAGAGCAGCTGTTGTACCCCTTGAGCATCTTAGAGTGCCCTAAGATGGAACAGGACCTTTCCATTTGGTAACAGGGTTGCAGTTAACGAAAAACTCTGCTCTGGGCATCATTGTTGTGCTTCTTTCTGAGAGACCTAGACCTGAAGACTGAAGGGAGATAAGAATTTAAACCAAATTTCTGGTCATCTTTTTTTTTTTTTTTTTTGTTCCCTTGTCTCCAAGACCATTTGATAGGGAGTGTTTGATTGCTAAAACTGTATGATTAAAAATTTTGGATTAGGTTGTCGGCTAAGGACCTGTATCGTTCTGGTTTTTTTAGTAGTCATACAAGAAACTCAGCATTCCTATGGAAGATAAATTCATGCCACTTTTGAAACATTTTCTTAAAAATGTGAAGTCTTTAAAACTCTTGGATATTTTATAGACTTTGCACAATATTTTCTAAGGGAAGGTAAAGTCTAGAATAGTCTGAGTCAAGCTTTCTGCTCAAGAGTTAAAAACATGTCATTGCCTTGACATTACAAAACCACTGTTCAAACCAAATAATTTTCAAATTAACAGGAAAGATGGAGTAGTTGGAATAGCATTATGACCTCAGGATGAACAGCTGGGTTAAATGAGGCAAAAAAAAATATCAGGTAGCTGACATTCATCTGTTTTGACATTTTATACACAAAAAGATCTACCACATCAGACCAAAAGTCCTTACCCTGTCTCCAATAGCTACCAACTGCATTTGTCTGGTAGTATATGGGAAAGATGTAGGAATAGTGTCCAGAACAGTCTCTCAGCAAGCTTTGGATTATGTGCTTAAAAACACCAAGGCAATGCATTTTAACATAGTCCTGTTCACCCTTTCTGGGCTTCACGGTTTTCTATAAGTTTGGTTTTCCATGTCACTGTTTTCTGCATCTTTTCCACTTTTACTGTATCTTTTCTGAGCTGGGGGATCAAACCTGCACATGGTATTTCAGATGCAGCTCATCAGGGACACAGAGCATACTAAAGTCTGGCATTTTGTGCTTTGCTTGTTTCTTACCAGCTGACATTTCACAAAACAAAATCCATTAGTACAACCTAACCAGAACTGGTGTCTGCATTTGTATTTCCGGTTTATTCACTCAAGTTACTCTTGTTAATATCCTAGTTGTATGATGGGCATTTCTCACAACTTGCCTCTGGACTGCTGGACTATATAAATACAGATACGAGTTATTTTAATTGCACTAATATATGCTTTAATCTTATGCTTTATTACCTTTATCTGCATATCTTACATGCAAAAGAAGTGCTTCAGCCCACAGCTTTTCAAAAGGAAAACCAATAATGTGGTAACTTTCTTTTCCTTTTTTCTAGCCACTTTGGGCTGCACATATTAAACCTTCATCCACTTAGGAAATTAGATTGATGTATCTTTGAAAGAAAATACATAATGCACAATAAACAATGCACAGTAATGTAGTGAAGTGTGTCCTGATCTGACTGGTGTTCCAAATTTTAAGCAGGTAATGCTCTCACACCTCCAAGCCTGGTTTTAGTGGTGCAGACCCAGGACTTCACATGCTGGATGGCATGGGGAGTTACTCACTGTTGAGATGCTGAGCAATAACTCTGTCCTGGAAGACATTTGCTATTGAAAACAGAAAAAACAACACAACATCTGCTGTTCCTGAGTGCCCCCAAAGTTACTGTAGAGGAACTTATAAAAAGGATATGATCTCATTTTAATAAGGAAAAAGAAAAAAGAGACGTTTTGGGATATTTCCCAAAAAGCCTTTTCAAAGAAAACAATAATGCACTTCTCCATTTTCACCTCCAGATTTTAAATTATAAACATAAACATACATACATTTGACAGCAAGATTGACCATTTGCAGCATTGTTTTCCTCTTTGCTATTATTTTATTCCATCCAAAACCGCTTAGTATAAAAACACTGCAATACCTTCCTACAATTTAGCAAATGGATATAGAAAAAAAAATATCCATTCCAGAAGATGAAAGACAGAAGTTTGGGGAAAGAATTTGACACAAACAGTATATTTCTATTACAGAGGGAAATGTCTTTTAGGTGGATATTATCCTTGCTCTCACAAAGCAGCTAGTTTTTATCTTTTGCTATTCACCAGCAATAGAACCATTTTAAACATTTTACTATTAAATGTCACCATAAGAGCTAAATGTTTTAATATCCAAAATATCATGTTCTTTTCTGACAGTTCAGATGCATCTTGGAATGTGTAAAGGCCAGATGGAAAGTACTCTATTCAACGGACACATTTGCTTTAAGTGCTACATACAAACCACGCTGAAATAAAGCATAATATGTTTGAATGTCACTGTGCTTGGCATAGCACTCAGGCACCTGGAGGCTTTATGCAACCACCATCCTACAGGAAAGGCAATCACATTTCATGTACTTTAAAAATAGTGGTACGTTTTTCCCAGGTTTTGTACTCCCCTGTTGCCACACAGATAAAATTAACCATTTCTACCCGCTCTTAATTTCTAGTTGCAAAGAAATCCCTTTATAAACCAGTCCTGTGCTTACCCAAGCCCATGTAATGGAGAGGTTTCAGATGGATGTGTATGTTGCAGATGGGTCAGCACCCTCCTTTCAGAGCCCTATTCTTGTCCTTGACTTCAGTGGGATCCAGTGCAAGCTCCCAAACACAAGTGGTAAATTATAATCATAGTACTGCAATTTTAAAGGAATAACAAACTTATTTAAAACCAGCTTCAATTTCCTTCCCTTTCTTTGACTTTCCATTTCATCATGGAGAGTTTCCTACTGTTTGCCCCAATGGCACAAATGCCCCAGGTGCCTGAGCCTCTGACCTGCTTCAGCTTAACACTAACTGCTTCATTGGGTCTGAATCAAATCAGAGAATCACTGAATGGTTTGGGTTGGAAGAGTCCTGCAAGATCATCTCATTCCAACCCCCTGCCATGGGCAGAGACACTTCCCCCTAGGCCAGATTGGCCCAAGCTCCATCCAACCTGTTCCTCAACACTCCCTGGGATGGGACAGCCACCCCTTCTCTGGGCAACCTGTGCCAATGCCTCACCACCCTCACAGCACAGAATTTCTTCCTAAAATCTAATCTAAACTTACCTAAATCTATTTAGTTTTCTAGACAATTATAACTTTCTTATCCTTTTATTTTTTCTCATAGATGTACACTTGGAATTTCAGCTAAGCACATGTTGATTTGCAAATGTCTAAACCTTACAGCCCATCAAATCAAAACTAAATTTAGCTCCATGACATTCTCAGCATGTATAGTACAGATCTATAATACATCTAGTAAGTTTTTTGTTCTCAGGCATGTCAAATCCTAAAGTTATATAATGCAGCATTGAAAATTTCACAGTTAAAACTCTATGGTAATAGGAAATGTAAATACAAAAGTACCTGGAGAGCAGATCTAATACCAAATACATTTCTTCAAAGTTTCTTGTGTCAAAACTATTTACTTAAAGGCACCTTCTTGGAGATTGTCTTTTTGACTAGAATTGGCCACTATTTTTTGCCTTTCATTACTTTCTTGGATGGCAAAGTTCACATTCCAGGGCTTTATACAAAGGCTTTGCAACAATTACAAGAGGTGAGGAGGTCTTCAACACAATAACTGCATTTAAATTCTGTGGTGCCCCAAGAATTAGCCCTTCATTTAGCTTTCCAGTTATACAGTTTCCCATTTTAAGAACAAAATGTGGTGCATTAAGGTTCTTTTCCCTTTTAACAATACTTAAAATGAAAGGTGCTTTGTTTCGGGTCTCTTTAGCTTCATTTTGCATTTTCCTTGGAATAACCTTGCTTAGCTTCACATTCATTATAAAAGACAAAACTCTGCCAGTAAAGTGTGCCAAAGTACAACATTTTTCCTCTGTATTCACTCCCCAAGCACAAGGGAAGATATTTTTCATTCTAGTATGTGAGATGGCTTTTTTTTCACAGAGCCATGAGAGCCAGCTGACACCTGTGTCTTGCTCTGTTCCTGCACACAGCACTCCTTTTTTGAGTGTCAGTGATCATCTCATCCCCTTAGTGATCTTCCTCCTCCTCTCTTGAGTCTGCCATACAACAAATAGAAGCGTTCATGACATATAGTGTTAGGCACTTACTTTAGGTCTCAGGTTTAAGAGGTGAAAACTTCCAGGCTCCTTGTACAATAAAGTCATCAGATTCATAATGATCAACATATAAAAAAACAAGTGAGTGTCTTCAGCAAACAGCCCATTTCAGGAGCTGAAGTTCTTTCCAGCATTACACCATACACCTGCTCATCCTCTTTCTTCGACAGAATGACACTGCATATTGCACTAACTCAAGAAATCATTATCAGATTTGCTGCTTTGACTGCAGTGCTCATACTACTCATTAGACGCTAAAATTTTGGGCAAAATGTTTGCCATTTTGCTGACAAATCCCCATACAACACTTTTCTCCACAGAAAAAACACTTCATCTCTGCCTTAGTGTAACTTCTGACACATGTTAAGGCTTCCTGACCATCCACAAGGCAAATCGGTAGAGGGGGACTGGTAAGGTCTTGATTATTAACAGCATTTGTACCTGATCCATCCTCAGATTTTCAAAATATGTGCTTAAAAATGTGCATGCTCAGAAGTTAAATATGATTATGTTCAAATCATTCCCTTGCAAACATATAGCTGCTCATTAGTGCTGTATTACTAATGTGATACCCACTGCTATCCTGCAGTGTTTTCCTCAGCCAAATTACTTGTTGGATTAATAAAATGGTATGGGGAGAGAAGAAACCTGCACTGTGCTCATAACCACACAGAATGTAATATTTGAACTGTATTTTTTATTTTTTACTTTTTTTTCTCCTGTCCTGCTCTTGCAGTGCAGTGTGATCCACCATGTGAGCATGGAGGAACTTGCCTACCTCAAAACACTTGCTCTTGTGCTTATGGATTTGTAGGTCCTCGATGTGAAACAAGTACGTATGAATTCACTCAGGCTTTTCTCATTACATATTTGAATTAGCAGACAATTACAAGAGAAAAAGATTACTTTTTTTTTTCTATACTTCCCCTTAAAATGATTATTGAATACAGGAAGCAAAACAAAATATAACCTATTGAAGTAACACAGTAGCTAAACTCTTTCAGAACATATATTTACCAGTAGATATTTGTATTATGCAAAAATATGCACATCTATATCAACATTTTCTACATAAAATGTTTCTGGAAAAACAAACAAAGACACAAAAATGTGCATGTTATTTATAGTAACATTTATGAAATTCAGGGTTGTGAATGAAGGCAGTAATGCTAATTTTGAGAAGACAAAATACCAGCCATACCTCTTAGGAGCCATGTTACTCTGCAATACAAGTTAAAAAAGAGGTTTAATACAGAGAAGGTGTAGGGAAAAAACTCAGCTTTTAAACTCTTCTGGATTAACTGAATGGCAAGACATGTGCAGTTCCATCATTACAGTGCTGCTTATTTAAATACCAGGTTACCCTTGACAGGAATATAATTTCATCTCTGGAGCAGAGTAGCTGGAATACTTAAAAAGCAAAAAATTTTAGATGTAAGTCTTCTAATAGAGAAAGAAAACTAAGGAAAGAGACAGATCCAACCCTCAGTTTGCCTCTGGGACTAATACTATGTTATTTGCTGTGAAAGAGCAACTGTAGGATCTGCATTGGTGTTAGTGATAAGAGATTTCGACCTTTTCTGTGTTTTCCAGTGGTGTGTAACAGGCACTGTCACAACGGAGGGGTCTGTGTGTCACCAGATGAGTGCAAATGCAGAAATGGGTGGAGCAGCCCTTCTTGTGAAACAGGTAAGGGGTTAGAAATGACTGGTCTCTCCTGTCTTTTGCTGCCAGAAATCCCTGTGGTTCCTGTAATCCAGCGGTCACACTGGGAATTGCTGCTTGAATAATTAAACCATAAAAACAGGAGAATAGCGAAAGGCAAAATCTCAGAAAGCTTTGAGGTTATGTAAGTATTCTGCAGCTTACATGTTTATGTAAGGATTCATAAGTTTAGACGTTTATGTAAGTATTCCTAAGTTTAGATGTTTACCTAAATCTCAGGGTTACATAGAGGAAACCCACAAACAAAACCTTTCTGCAGCCTTTTAGGCTTGTGTGATTCAGGAGTTATTTCTTAGAATGCACTGCTGCCAGGAATCACACTGCTCCTCCTGCCTGCATCTCATGCTTGCACGGCACCTACAAAGGCATCCAGAGAACGTGGGAGCTCAGGGAAAAGCCACCTCCGCCAGTCAGCACGAAATGACAAGGTGAGGATTGGAACTAGGGACCTATTTCTACTCAGGACCCACAGTTTTGAGCCCTGCTTTGAGTAGACACAGCTCAGAGCTCCCTCTCGGGATCGAAGTGCTAAAAGCTGGAGTACATATTTTTCCTCCAAAGGCACAGCAGCTGTAGCACTCACCTGGGACAAAGCATGCAAAATAGGGAAATATTAAAAGGAGCAGGAACGAGGACTACCTTAATCAGTGCCAAACCTCAAGGCTGCAGAGGCAGTCTGCCTCTGCCACAGTGAATACTAAATGACTAAGACACCTTCAGCCTACATTACCTTTCCTGGAAGGTGAGAGATGTCATTTTAACCTCCATCTCCCAGAGATTGCTCTTCCTGTAAGTGTTAAAATGACAGACCTCTCGAGGACACATAAATTAGCCTAGCTAAGATCCACGGAAAATGACTGGGTTTGTCACTACCTATTCTGGCTCCCACTATCTCCTCTTTTTCTTCTCATCGAGTTCTGCAATTTTATTTTGGCGTGGCTTTAACAGGATTATTCCAAGAGGAGGACATACAAGAAGCAACAGCAACAGTAATTTCCAACCCAGAATCACAGCAGCAGGATTTTTTTTTTGTCTGCTGACACCTTAAGGGAAAGACCATCAGGCTCACCTCCCTGGCACTGTTTTGTGTGCACTACACAGAGTATTTTGTGGATACTGCTGGGGTTTCCTGCCTGAAGTGATACCATAGGCATTTTTGAAAGACGACAGATACAGAAATCGGGGGGAAAAAAAAAAAAAAGAGGATTTAAGGGGCTTCACCGATAGAAATATGAACACTGACAAAGTGTGTGGACATCTGGGAACTAGCCAGGACAATCCAAATTCCACATTAGCAATGAATGAAGTCCATTTTGACTTCATAAGTGATTGCTCCTTAGTCAGAAAACCGTCTCATATAGAATACAATTTCACTTTTTTTCTCTTTCTTAATTGACATTTTATTTCTTCTTTAATTCATCTGAAATATTTTAGTGTCCCTTAATTTATTTAAGCTTAAATGTATTTAATTTATTTAATGGCTTATTCTGCAAGACACTGAAAGACAAAGGGAATAGAAGGGAAAAGGTTGGTTTAAAGTGTCCCTCTGCTTTACAATGAAAACTTTATCAGATTCTTTATTCTTCACACAATGACTTCCCAAGTAAATCAATTCTAATAGTCTCTTTTTTTTAAAAGATTGGTGCTTGCCACATAGAAATTTGCAAGATAGCTTTTAATTCCTAATGCCTGTTATATCATCTACAGTAATAACAGATACATAAAGAGGCGAAGGGACCTCAGCCAGTGGCTTTGCTGGTGGTGCATGAGCCAATGTATTGTGGAAACTGGCATTTAAATGAGGCAGAACAAACAGGTTTTGTGGTGCACACCTATTCAGCTTCACAGAAAAGCCACGATGCTCTGCTGAATGCAGACAAAGCAGCAAACAGTTAATATCTCATCTCCAGGTTATCCAGGGTGCATATAATGAGACTACATTTACTGCCTTGGGATCGTGTTTGATGAGGATACTGAAATGGAAGCAAATGAACTGTGTGAACCGAAGGAATACACCAGAAATAAATTAAATTATTACATTAAATTATACTCTATTTCATCCCCCAAGCTATGCTAAAACACCACTGAAATGCTCCCACTGTGTCGACCATGAATAAGTGCTGCAACACAACTGGCCAGCGAGGACTGCATGAAACTTATCACAGTATTACCCAAAATATTTATTCTAATGGCCTGTGAAGCAGAAAAAGAGTGGCTACTCTAAAAAGTTCAAGATGATCCGAGATTCAACAGAGTTCTCTCATGTTCCCATACAGCTGTGTGCAATCCTGTGTGCCTCAATGGAGGGCTCTGTGTACGGCCAAATATGTGTTCATGTCCACAGGGTTTCTATGGGCCACAGTGCCAGAGAGGTAAGAGAGTTCTATTTATCATCTTGATAAAGGATCCAGGCTTAAAATACAAACAACATCTATATTATTACCTGCCTCCACATGAAGTTTATCCAGAGACTCTCCTTGTCATAACTCTGCACACTCCTTTGATGTTATAGTCTGTCCCAAATCCATATTATATCGTTCTTAATGGTACTGTGAAGGAGTATGCACTTATTTGTGATGGCACTAATGATAACTAAATAATTAACCTAAAACTATCTGAGTCATTGATACCACTACTTAGCAACTATTCATGGCTCTACTTTGTTTATTTTGCATACCCTGTGATGTGTACTATCAGAGCCAGATGGCAATTTGTCTTCAGATGGGTCTCACAACATCACCTAAAGTGTCATGGATGGGAGACTTGCTTACGGCTCCATCAGGTCCCTGCTCAAAGATCTGAGCAAATATTGCTCTGATTGACAGAGCAAGGCCTGATTTTGAACCCCTGTCCTTGACTGAGCTCTAAACTTAGGCAAACAGTATCCTGGGCTTCTTGCTCACTTTGTGCTGCAGAAGTCAAATTAATGTAATACTTAATGACCAATTATCTCAGGCAGAACATGCAAGATGGAGAAACTTTACTTTTGGCTAAAGTACCTGGGAGACCCCTGTGCTTACACCTCTTGCTTCACTTTTATTTTGTTTTGAGAATGGCTCTAGTAACCCCTCTTGAATCTGGAAATATAAATACACTCCTATTACCACACCTGAACTATTGCAATATTAAAAGTTCTTTGTTCTTATTCTCTCTCTTTTGTTTCCCTGGAGTCCCTAGATGAATGCAGTCCCAATGCATATATTTGCAAGTGAATGATTTGCACACAAAAATCTAATTGCAAATGGAGCTTGCTGGAAGCTCTTTGTTTTTATGATGTTGGAGGTGAAGGAGAGAGCCAAAATGATAGAGAAATGATACAGTCTGTAGCCCGAAGATCTTTCTCTAGAGGTTCAACATGGAAGGTGATTTTCAACACCTAAGTGATTCGGAATTTTTGCCCTGAGGGGTTGTGGTTTAGGTAGGGCTAAAACTTGAAAACAAATATCCACTTATGTGGGATATGGAATTGATACAGGGATATAGTGGATGGATGCTGAAGAAAGCAAAGCCCTTCCTCCTACTTCATTGAAAAAAGGGAGAAGGAACAGCACCAAAGTTAGCAAGTGTCAAACACTGCAGAAGCCCTTGAGGAAGCCCTTTAGGTAGAGATTTAAAAACCTATGAGATTCTCAGGAATATCCTGTATCCTGACCACTTCACTGCATGTACCTAAAAGAGACCCTTAGATGTTAGGAGTCATGTCCCACATTCTTTCCACAAACAAGACAGAATCGGGCTCTCCATCTGGGCATCTGCCCAAATCACCCTTTGGTGAGACAAAAGCCCTAAAACCCCCCTCTGCAGGCTGGTCTCGCAACACAGGCCCCTCAATAAGGAGCCTGTCCTTAGGCAACATTGATGTCCTGTGTGGTTCTGGTGCACAAAGCTTCTCCCTTCCTTCCCCTAGCTGTGTGCATCCCCCCTTGCAAGAATGGTGGGCACTGCGTTCGAACCAACGTGTGCTCCTGCACAGAGGGCTACACTGGAAGGAGGTGCCAGAAAAGTGAGTTACACATTTCTCTTTGCTTTCCAATGTTCTCTGACTACTAAACAGGGTGGTTTTTTTCTTTTTGTACCTGTTCCACAGAATATTCAGTCTGTATTTATGCTGTGATCTCCTATATTTCTATCAGAGCTTATATAGCATTATCTTATACCCAAAACCTACTCATTAATTAGAATAGCATTAAGTGAAGTCGAGTTGGGAGTAGAACATTTTGCTAGAATCCTCTCTAAATATTTCATTCAAAATGAGTAACACTCCTATCTGGAGAGGGATCAATTATTTTGCATTAAAGATTTTTTTGGGGAAAAAAAAATCAAAGCCAAAGGACAAGCAGCTGAATGAGATCCTTAAAAATATTAGTGCATCATACTTCTAGCTTCATTAAGACAGTTGGTTAATAGTGTCTCAGCCTTGAATTTGTTCTTGTCACTGAAAACTCCCTTTTCATGTTACCATCAGTGTTAATATTTGATTCTTCTATTCTTCTGGGGAAATAGGTTATTTTGGCACCTTTACAGGTTCTATTGCTCAACAATACCTGTCAGCCAGGGAGTTTAGGATATGTATGTGAAAACTTTTATTATTATTATTATTATTATTTCTTAATCAGTTTGAAATTGGCAAAAAGGGAGCTCTGAAAACAACCATTCTTGGCAGGAAGAATCTGTACATTTCCAGAGCACTTTATGTCTCTCACATGCAGAGAAAAAAAGCTAGTAAAAAATTCCCTCCAGCAACAAAAGCCCTCTCTCATTCCCCATACTACAGCTCTCCCCTCCTCCAGCAGGCAGATTCATGATGCACAGTACACAATTGAATAGTCTGTTCTGGCAGGAATGAGCTGGAGGGAGAAAAAAGGAGGAAAAAACCTTATGTTCGGCATCTTGTTTTTGAGGTTAGAGAACATTAGAAAAGTGCTGTTTCCAGCTTTAAACATCCTGCCACATCTCCAGACAGATCAAAGGAAAACGTGGTGATGATGATTGCAGTCTAGCAAAGCACTCCCTGAAATCCTCCAACCTCTACTGACACACACAGTGTTTCTCTCCACTTTCCAAAAGTTTATGAAGTTTTGTTACCCATCGTGGTATAATCTTTTGCAAAAAAGTTCCTTGAGATGATGAAAATACTTTTGTTCTGTCTGATCCAAGACTCCATTCTACTCTGACAACTGCTACCTAGTCTGTTTTTCTTAGCCTAGTGTTACAAAAACTTAAATAAAGGACCTGAGAAACATGATAAAGTAGAAGCAAAATGCTATTTGCTGACTCTTACTAGCCACTGACTGCTAACTGGTGAAAAACGTTGAGTAATGTTTCTTTTTTCTTGCTTAAAATCAACAACACTTGGGATGAGTATCATGATTCGTCAAAAGAAGTCATTTTTTCACAAGCTTTTCGTGGCAAGCAGTTGCTGTTAGAGTTTCATCTCTTCTCACCATTGTCATATAAAATACCTTCTCTATCCTCTCCCAGAGGTTCCAGATCTTTTTGCTTCTCTGGAGCAAAGGACTGCAGGGCACATGGCCCAAGTCAGTCTCAGCTGACCTCTGCAAAACTCCCTCAACAGTCTAATCAGTGTTTTCATCACTTACCCTTTGGATATGTTGATATTGTTTCCACTGCTTTTAGACATCTCTCTTTCCTTCTTAATATCTCACCTGCATGGACAGAGAAAGAAAAGCTTCTGTTTGGTTTTATCAGCTTCAAATTCTCACCTGAAGTGGATAATTAAACCTAAAACCCATGCAGCCCACCAAAGGCAGGTTATTTTTAAACTGAACCTAAACAGGCTATTTGTTTATTTTAAATATATAGCAACATGCCATAGGATTTTCACTTTCATCGCTGTACAGTTTGGAATTTCTAATGCTCTCTGCATGACAGCCAAAAATGTGCAGGATAGAGTAGAGGCACCAAGTCTTTGCTGTTCAATCTCCCTCTTCTTTATTTTCTTAGTGTACAGAGAAAGGCATTCAGCCTGAAAGTTTGTCTTTTGTATCTGAATAAACATAATCTCAAATCCCCCCCCCCCCCCCAAACAAAAAGTGCAAATCATCGAGGTGTGATTGGCTGCCTGCTGAAATATAAGGCTTTGCCTGGTGTGTTTGCTGATAAATAACTGCGTGGTGATTATGCAAAGCAGACACCCACCGCCCGGGCGAGCGGGTGGCAGCGCTGACAGTGAGATGTGTGGTTATGCCTCGGCAATCCTACAACCTTGCATCCTCACTTGCTACGGGTTGTTTTCGCTATAATCAGTCTTGTTGAGAGGAAAGAGGCACATGCTGGCGGCACCTCAGAAGAAAATATATTTCGGGATCAACTTTGCATCAAACAAACATCCTTGACGTTAACACTAAAGAAGAGCTATCTGCACCGAAGTCTGAATTCCCTTCTGAAAAGTGCACAGCTGTAACAACCCCAGGATGTCACTGCTTTTCATGAGGCGCTAAAGCAGGGTCCTCACTGATTTCTACTGCATCTGTACAAAGTTTACAAAGACAGCACACTACGTTTCTTCTATTTATTACCTGTATTTTCATAAGACTGCTTTGCAAACATCTCTTACAAATGAAAGCTCATAAAGCTGAGTTTTCTTATGAAGGGTTGGAATTAAGAGAAGGGAAGGTATCACACATGTATCCCGCACTGCTCTCTGCTTCTTGTGAGTGCATCTCCGAGCAAAAAGGCGAGCCACAGCTCCCTCTGGAGCTCATCAGCGAGCAGAGGTCACGGGAGAACAGCGCTGAGCATCCTCCTGCTCCCTCCTCCAGCACACCAAGCGCACCCCCAGCCTGACCTCGGTCGCTCTGTAGGCACCACAGCACAGCCAGCAAGCTGGGCTTTGCTCACCACTTAAAACCGAGTCCATGTTCCTGCACACATCTATCCTATTCTGTCAGGCTGAGTCCTGACGACTTTGTATCACATAAATCATCGCACTGACATTGGGACTTTGCAGATTGGGTCTCAAAGTTAGGAGATAACTGTTTCTCCGTTTCAGTAATTCCTGCAGGCAGGATTTATAGCCAATGCACAGTGCACAGTATAACTCACACTCGTTCCTCCAGCTCTCCTTGCTCCTCTTCCCTCCCCCTTCCTTTTTCCTTCCTGGTAGCATGAGGACTTTACTTGCATGAGAGCTAGAGGCAAACTAATTGGAAAAGTGAACAGTGGGTTTCAAAGGCAGCTTTTTGCTAAGCAATGTCATATTGTGAAAGTCACTGATTTCCCATATTCCAGCCTTCCCATGTAACATTTCTGTACATTACTGCCTCGCCAGCTGCATAAGCAGGAAGTTTTACTGCTCAACAAATCAGGCTCCTACCGAGTTGTCATTTTGACACTGTGTGATGTATTCTCTGGAATGCCTTCACTGAGTAGCCAGATTGACTTAAGCTGCCTGGAATCAGCCAGTTTGCAAAACAAAGGTCCAGGAATACCATCCCACACAACCAAGCAGGGAACAAACCACATATCTCATCTAAACGGATGGAAAATTCATTTGCTTTTCATATGTCAAGGATGTGCTTAAAACCAACAAGTACTTGTCTAAGATGTCTGGACAGCAAATATCCTTGAGCAGTGGGTGTTTGGGAGTAAATGAACAGCTGCTTACAGCAGAGAGACTGGTAAGTTACTGCTCAGAGCATTAGTTTTGCAGCAGAATTACAAAGATTTGCAGGCTGGATTGTTGACTGGTTGGTTCCCAGGCTGGAGACACAGGAAAAGAAAACACTGGTCCCAGTCCTGATTTTTCAGTCAATGTAACACAATAGGGTCATGTTAGATGTCAACTCCCTTCCTTGGTCAGGAAATCCAGCAGAAGATGCAGGATAAAAATCAGGGCTACTGCTGTCTCCCGTTCAACTGAGCACAATATGATCCGTGGATTTTGCCTGGGAGGAACAGGGAAAGCTGTGACTTCCCAAGGGAAGGGATGGAGCCAAAGAGGAGACAGTGACCCAAGGTACAACCTGGGTTTTGGTGTGCTCTCAGAGCAGTGCTCCTCTCTGCTCTCTCTTCATAAGGGTTTGTGACAAAACCATTAGTTGGCCTTCCTTAAAAACTGCATTTTGTTCATATATATGTAGCTGATGCATTTATTTTAATAAGGTTTTGCGCACATGCATCTGTCTAAATTTATTTTTCAAGAAGAGAACAGGAATACATCTGGGTAAGAACTGAATATAAATCCTAAATAAGCCCAAAAGCCTTACTAAATTTTTTATTCATTCCATGAGCAAAACATTCCCAGACTACAGCATGACTTTTACTAGAGTAGAAAATCTAAATTTTGATACACTATCTCTTTCCTTGAATCTTAAGGGTACTGAAGAAATGTGCTAGATCTGCTGCTGTATGTAAAAGCATACCTAAAGGAAAAGAGCAGAGCTTCCTAAATTCCTGCACCTCTCTCTGCAGTTGCCCTCTGTGTGAGAAAAAGTGCTTTTTGCCCACTCATTCAAGAAACAATACTTTAGGGGGTCTATTTTTAATGAAAATATTTTTTAAATGTCTCTTATAAAAGGAGCAATGGATCTACCACTTGAAAAGCCCAGAGGAGAGATGATTGTGGAGATTAATGTTGTTTGTTTATGCACAAAAAGACACGGGTAAGACAATCCTCTCCAGCACCTGTTCCCATGTAAGCTCAAGCTTACTTTCTAAGACAGATAATAACAAGGTGATGCAGAGATTAGTGCAGTGCCAATGCAGACAGCAGCCCTATTCCAAACCTCCTGACTGGGCTCCCACCCGAGTCCTTACATTTTGGCTGAGTTACCAACCAGACCACTGTGGCCTGTGGCTGATCTTCTTGGCTTGAGACTTCACCTCCTGTGCCACCACAGCTCTCCTTGGTTACTCTGCCTGAATCTCCCTTTTCCTTTGTACAGATGAAGATACACCAACTTGCACCAAGCCCAGGCAGTGGCTTATCCCACTCAGCACAACGAGAACGTGCCTAAATGCCAGGTCATTCTGCAAGCACAGGGCTGCAAAAACAGCCAACAGAGGGAAACTGTGTGTTTGAGAATCCTCTCTCGCTTCTCATTCAGGCATGACAAGAAAGCAGCTGAACAGAACAATTTATACACATGCTGAAATGGTTCACTGACCTAATAAAACACAGAGCATTCTTAGATGAAGAGAAAATGTTACTAAATGCAAGCCCCTAACAGGATGGGAATATGAGCTGTGCTGAGAGTATACTTTGCAATTCCCCACATTAATTATATACTAGCAGTTGCAAAGATGAGAATAAAGTAGAGCTATAGTCTCTTTCAAATTAATAGTGTTGCAATCATACTTAAAAGCAGTCAGTAAATGAGGAAAAAGGGCTTGCTAATGATCTCAAAATCTAATGGTTCCTAGCAGAATATTCTTTGAATATACAAATGTGCACCTAGACATTCATATTTTGTTTATAATGGCTCTCATTCTGAAAGATGCTGAAGTGTTTTGCAGCTATCCCATCATCATACCATTGCATGTCAAGAAAGAGTTTCACCTGACAATAGATAACAGGCAAAATGAAGATCATGAAACCAAGAGGGAGAGACATTTCTTTCCAAAGAGAGTGGAGAGTTCCCTGGCTGTGACAATCCCCCCTCGGTTTCCACAGCTTCCTGAGGTTTAAGACTCTTATCCACCACACACTACCAGGGAACCTTTTGGAGGTACAGAGAGATCAGGATCCTCCTTAGCTGATAGAAAATGTTATCATCTGATAAGAGAGACGTGACAGCAAACAGGTATGCAGTGCATTACACACTAGAGTTCAGTCTAGCATCTCAGTAGTTTTTCCATATAGTAGCAATTATTTTTCTTCTTTTTCCTGAACTAATAACAAAATTAGATTTATTTCCTGCTTTAATATCTCTAAAAGGCCCCATAAGTATATCAGAATACACATCAGAATGATGACCAGACATAATTAGGCAAAGCACTGGCATTGCACTGCTCTCTATATGGTTTACAATTTTTCAAACCATTTTTTCAAACCATTTTTTCTTGTGAAATGTGTGCTAGGTCATGCAAACTAACTCCTATTGCTAGAGCTGTGTGGTAAAGTGAATATATTAGAAATGCAAACTGTCACCACACCCATCACAATTACATTTACAGCTCCCTCTGTGTCTTGTAGTAATTTGTTCTCCTGCACTTCATCCCTCAGAGGTTTCTACCAGATTATTTTTTACTATTCAGAAAGGTAATTTATTGAAGAAGCGCTTTGCATCTCTGTCAGAGGTACATGAAGCGAGAAATAGGGATGAGCAAACCTCAAAATGATTGGTAGCTTGATATGGATAAGGATCCAAATTTTAGATCATTGCACTACAACTGTGATTTTGTTATATGACAACTATTGCTTCTCCTTAAAATTTAATCTGTGGCTATAATTACTGACATTCAGTGGATCACATAGCTGAGGTTACTCTGATAGAGCTTGGAGGGAAAGTTACTTCTTTATTTACAAATCCAAATCAACCCAGATGAGGAATTTCAGCTAAAATCAAGCTCTGGAAAAACGTATGTGCCTAAAACTCAGCATGAGCAAAACTAGTTCATCACTGCCCTTGCAAGTGGAAAAAAGGGGACTAGAAATTGCTAGTGTCCCAAATCCATAACATGTTTTTCAGAGCTATGTGCATTTGGGACCTTCACAGCAGCAGATATATTGGTACATCCATCTTGCTAATGATCTGTTGAGCATCAGTTATACCCTCTAAAGGGGGGAATGACATTGTTTACCTCCACAAGTTTCTGCTAGTAGAGTCCAAACAATGGTGTCCGTTGTTAGAAACATCCTTTTTGGCCGGAACACACCCATTTTGTGATACTTTTTTTTTTTTTTTTTTTAACCCCAAAGGATTAAAGATCATTCAGCAAGATCAAATCTTTGTTTGCAGGCTAGAAGCACCCAACCAATTATTACTTTAATGCAGTCAGGAGGGTGTTTTATCTGAGCAGGGCTGCTCGGGTGTAAAATGAATCCAGAGAGATGGGGAACCTTCTTCCAGTCAATCAATTGAACCGTGCTGTTTGGTGAAACTGCTCACCTGACCTTCCAGTTCTTTTCCTATGAAAAAGTTTATCAACATTGCTATATTTTAAGGCTTCAGTCTCATCATTGTGCCATTGCTGGCACAGAGCTTCTCCACCTTATTCTGTTTTGTTAATAGGTGACATATTTTTACCTGCAAGCATCAGAAAAGGGCTAGAAGTGCAGTTTTAACACAAAATCCCCTCCTTTCAGATCTACTGGTTTCAGGTTTGCTCACAGCTTGAGTTCTGTCAGCTGTATTTTCCTGACAAAACCAGTTGGTGTTATTTTTAAATATCTCCCATGCTCTGTGTCCATACTGTGTCATATCTCCCCAGCTACGGCCCTTTGTTTTTGAGAATGTCACACCAAATCAAGATAACCACTAAGCAGAAAGGAGGAAACAAACATTAAAACAACACTTACACACAGAAAAACCAAAACTGAGGCAGATCAAGCTTCCTGCTCCTCAAAAGAGCAATAGAGCAAGTTGAAATATGCACTAGACCCACAGAGAAGTCATCAGTTTAAAACCAACACCAGCCAGAAATAAAAACAGTGCCTGTGAATCACCTGGAAATGTCAGCACACGAATGGTGACTTAAAGGATACACTGGAGTTTGTATGTGCCAGTAGGTGTTCTTTTGGCTGCATTTCTGTGTTCTTTGTCAACAAGCTCCAGCCTGATGCATTGCCTTGGCTGGCCCACACAGATGTTACTGCTTGAGGCTATTTTCTCTCTTCTATCCAAAGGCAGGATGCATTCAGGTCAGTTTTCTCAGCTCCTACAAGGCACCTTAAAAAAAAAAAAAGAGAGAAAAAGAAAAGCTGACTTGAAAACTACATTTTCTAATCAGCACTGCAGCGTGACACACTGTCTCCTCATCAGCAGCCTGGCTGAGGATACATGATGACAGGTAATTTTTGATTCAGAAAGAAGTAGTCTGTGCAGCCTCATGGTCAGGAAAGGACGTAGATGTTTCAGTTCCTGAAACACTGCAGAGGATCAGATTTTAGGAGCCTGTTCTAATATTTCCTCTGTTTTGACTTTAAGAGGGTGGTGATGAAGACTATCTTATTTCAACAAAATTATAAGCCTTTCACTAGTTATCATTATCTCCTTCTAGCGAGAAAAGGTGCAATGGGGTACTTGCATCAAAAGGAGGCTTAGGTTTGACTAGAAAAGTTTCTGTCTGATAGTCCACAGAACAAGTGGCAGGCTGGAAGAAATGTCTGGCTTTTTCTGATCACTGTAAACTAGTGAGCAGATACTGCTGGCCAATAGTGTGACTGTTTGTTTGAGTCCCTTCTAGTATCTGCAGTCCAACAAATCATGTCCAGTGCTTAACTTTGCCCCAAGTCACTTTTGGCTTTGCATAACAGGGATACTTTGCTTAATGCTGTGTATGTTTTAGAGGGACTGTTACTGTAGATCAATGGGAACAAGGACATGGAAGACACTGAAATTGTGGGCGTCCATCACTGATGCCACTCCCACCAGGAGGACAGACCACTTTGCACGCAACGTTTCAGGTGTTGGTTGGTCTTAGTAATCTCTGGAAATATTTATTTTGTAGGCAAATTCTCCCCTTGGTTTGACAAAGCAGAAGGTCTGACTACCTTAAAGATGTTAGGGCTTCATGGAGGTCGATAAAAGGAGTTGCAAGAAGCACTTCTCTGGGTCAAGCGAGCCTGGAGGGAATAAGCTATGAAAAGGGTCACAGGAAATTTTAAGTGATTGTAAGGTCAAAATGTATTAAGGCCATCAAAGAGAAATAGCTGCTGCATAAAACAGAAAGCTCAGCGACTTGCGAGCACCTTCCATGGCACGGAAGGACCGCACGTGTTCTGTATGATGTCCTGTGCAACACCTGTGCTTTATCTTAGCACCTGCAGCCGCTTGTTACCTTATCAACATCGCCCCTCACCTGAAATACAGCACGCAGCCATGCTTTTGCTTTGACCTGCATTATCACCTTCACCATAGGCTTACCTTATCTAACTCACCAGTTTTGGAAAACATAAGATCATGGAAGTCTTGTCTAGTTTTAAACTTGGCCTTACAGAATTGCGGTGCTTTATAGAATTGAGCAAATATTGCATATGAAATTCTGTGTGAAAATGTCAGTGTTGATGGTAAGGGGAATGGGATTAAGGCTTTTGGGATCCTTACTGAATTCCAGCAAGCTTGCACCCAGGATGTGTGGGTAGTAAAGAACTCACCCTACCCCCAGAGACAAAGGGAAGGCACAAAGGTGTTAATATCCATATCACTGGGGCTAGACCCCAAAGCAAATGGCAAACTTATCAAACCACTGTTGTCTCTGGGTCAAGATATCAGGCCTTTTTTAAGGGGAGGGCAAAAAAAGAAATGTCTTTTCAAAGTCATGCCAGTGCCTGGGAGGATTGCAATAATTCGATTTGCTCTCCTAGTGTCTGATAATTTATTTAGTTTTCCTGTGAGAGGCTGTAACATTTTTGTTTGCTATTTTGAAATTGGAACTCCTCCACAGAGGCCAAGGAGTGGGACTAGAAAGGATCCGAACTAGTTATCATTAACAAATGTTGAAGCCTGCCTGATGGGTATTGAGATGGAATTGTATTTAAGAAAGTTAAAGAAAGGGAGAACAAGGTGGAGATGTCAGGAAGGAAAAGGGGAGAGATAACACTGCATTCATTTACATAAAGGTGCTTGTGAATTTTCTGGCAGGAAGAGAAAGTATCTGCCCCAGAGGACAGGCAGGCAGAAGTGCTCCTCCAGTTCAGAACAGGCTTAGTACTTACTTGAACCCTCAGTTCCCTCTGAATTGAACTTTGGATTTGACACTGAAGTCAGAGATGCCATAAGTCATAAAGGCAGTTTGTGCTATATTTTAATACCTACTTGGTCATTTGTAAGGCAGCTGAACAAGAAAGAGAGAAACAGATCCCAGATTGAAAGTCAGCTTGAACTTATGTGTTTTATTCAGATCAAGACTGGACCTCACCTGTTGCTTAAAGTTCTGCTGAATTACAGTGTAAATTGAGCTGGAACAAGTGCAGCTCACAAACTGAAAACTAGTAGCTAATGAAAAAGCACACTATTTTGTCTCCCTGCAGCTGAAAATAGAGTCAGCTGCTGTACAATTAAAATATCTGCTATCAGTATGAAACAGCCAAATATGTGATTATTGTGAAACGTTAAAAATATACAGAAAGTGTAAGCAAAAAAAGAAAAAGGAGAAATATCCATTTGAACGAGTGCTACTGTCCTAGTTACTCTTGACTTTATTTTTTTAAGAGGTGGAGGAAAGACGTTGCACAAGTTTCACATGATCTCAAAACCAGATCTATAGATTTTCAACTGGTTTGGGGACAGCAAGTTAGCATTGGGGACACTATGGTCTATGAATATCACAAAGCCAAAGGTTATTTGCAATATAGAACCAAACTTTATAGTTTGGGGTCATCTTTTCTAAATTCTAAATGTCCAAACTGCTTTATAATTGAAATGCAAAGTCAAATACAACACAAGACTGTAGGTTAGAAGTCTGTTATTGGAGATGTGAGATCCAAAGGGAGAGGAAAATGAAGAGGGAAAATAAGAGATTAAATGATTTCAGAATTACAGATACCATGACACTTTGAACTCACCCCAGGTTTTAACTGGTGCTTGCAGCATTTTTTGATAGCTCAGCAAGAACTGTGGATCCCTGTTAGCCTCAGTAAGCAGAGGCCAAGATTACAGCATGGATCAGGAGAGGTGGAGAAAGAAGGAAATAGAGGATGACAGTTTAAGGGCTGGGATCCAAGCAGCCCCTATAAGCGTGGGCAAGTCTGCCCTGCCTAAGGGCAGGTCACCATGCTCAGGGATCCAGGAGCCTTGGCACAGAACAAAATGAAAATGTAGCAGCCAAGCAAGAGCAGCAATACAGTGCTAAAAGCTGCCAGTGCAGCAGCATCTGGACTGAAGGGATAGACCAGGACAAAAACCACCACAAAAGCAATATTTCTGTACATCACAGGAACAATTAGGGAACCTAAATCTACCAACCTAAAAATGCCTGAGCACTCCTGAGAGAGGAACAGAAGGTTATTCTCCCATCAAATAACAGTTGCTGTATTTCTGCATGCTATTCTTTAGTAATCATTCCTATTTTTAAGCTCTTTTCAGGATTCCACCTTCTACAGCAAAGGTCTGAGGGAGGGTTGTGATAGTTCAGAATCCCGTATATAGTGATGACTTGAAAATCAGAATTGCTGCAGCATTAGTATTCAAGTTCTGTTATTCCAGCTGATGTGCTAAAAGACATCACAACCTCAAGGCTAATGAAGGCACTGTAATGCTGTGCTTTAGCTGTCAGCCCTTCGGTGCCTGCAGGAGCTGTTCCCTGCTGAGGAGGAGCTGGGTGCTCCACAGCCACCCACCTCTGCTAAAGGAGGGCTGGCCCTGGTTACCACTGCTGGTAACGAGCCACTGGCACAGCCACTGTGCCTGCAAAGCCTCAACCATGGCAGGAGCCATTTGACACAAATGTATTCTCACACCTTCACTGCCAGACTCCTCCTGACTTGGCTCTCGTACCCCAGTGCAGCCACTTGCTGTGTAACACGGCTTTTTGTACTCCACTCAATTATCAGATGCCTTCTTCCATGTGAAATGCAAATCTTTCCCTCTCCCATCATACCAGCACTGCCATGTTTCCAAATTATGCTGCCTCTGATGGATCCTTCCTACACTTACTGTAACAGGCAAGGAGAAACAGGAGAGGAGGAATTCAGATACCTATGGAATCTACCTCTATCAAAGCATGTTGGGATTGCAGATGTTTGACTTGCCAGAACAGTGAGATTTTAATGCTGGATGTTGTAAAATAATACTGATAAACAGAGCTTAATCTGAGACACAAAAATTAGATGTCTAATGAAATCAACAAAAAAATCGTCTGGTTTCCTGTGGTTGAAAGAACAGCTTTTGGATTTTATTTTTTATGAAAGAATAAAGTGAAAAGGTAAGTACTGTAACAAATACTGGTACAAAAAGGCAATGGAGGAATAGATCTGTTTAGCCTTTACACTTGGTTGAATGCAAAAACATACCCAAAATTGTGTGAAAACAATATATGCTCTTCAAGTCTTTTCTTATCCAAATGAACATCTGAGAACATTAATGAGGAATTTTCCAATAAGCAAGTGAAAGCTCTAACAAGCTTTTGGCCAGGAAACTCCGGAGGGATTTATGGGAGCTATCAAGCCTCTGCATTTCAGATTCTCAGATCCAAATTACATTCCTGTTTTTTAATTACAAGCAAACGAACCTGCTGCAAGGAAGCAAGTAAGTCTCTGCTAAAGCCTTCCCTCGTTTCCCAGCTACCCCGTTCTTCTTTGATATGTGCCTGCAGGTGTCTGTGACCCCACGTGCATGAACGGAGGGAAATGTGTCCGCCCAAATGTCTGCGACTGCCCAGCTGGGTGGAGGGGAAACCACTGCAACAAACGTAAGCACCTCCACTGCCCCTCAACCAGGTCATTATTACTTAGACCAGTCAACAGCAATTGTAATCTTCTTTTAATACAGAAAAACAATATAGCGAATAGAATCTGTTTTGCTACTTCAGCAGTTTGAAGAAACCCAGTTTTAAGTACAGGTAATACAAAATGCTATAATAAACAGTTGATGCTTGCAAAGGAGAAAAAGCTGTGTAGGGGAAGCCTGGTTCTGCCTCTTGCAGCTCTGTTATACATCTTGTTATGGAAATTCATTTTTACGGTATTAAACTTGAAGCATTGATTTTATGTTTTAACAGCTTCACATATTTTGTTATATTTTGCGGAGAAATGTCATACATTTCAAAATACAGAACTATTTAAAGCCTGCTATAAAGCCTTCCAAACTGATGTACTCTCAAGGTCATTGGTGCATAATTTGGAGAATGACGTGTTCTTACTCTGTAACTCTACCAGATCTGACTACACTTACATAAAAATGTAATTAAAAAGAAACCCCTCTCACCCTGAAATATTTTCAAGGAATATTTTTCCTTACATGGCTATTCATTACCATGAAGTTGACAGATAAACTGAATAAATTTATAATCAAGATGACATACTGTATGTAAACCAGATTAAAATATTGGCTTTTTACCCTTTGGGTTCTGATAGTAAATATGATTTCAGAACCAGTGGTTTGAATTTATAATATTAATAATTTATTCAGAAATATTGAAGGAAGAAAGTGTCTCTCACACATATACACCAAATCATGCACCCTTTCAGGATCTCTGAACAAAGAATATATGCAATAAACATATCAAACTTTACTATGAAAATGCTGATTTTTGACATGGAACACATAAGAGGCATATGATATGCATGAATATGTCATACAGGGATTATTCTTAGCTGATGGTGAGTGGAGCACTAAAAAGAAATCAGAGATAAATTTCTTAAGAAAAAATATCAAAGAATCCTGAATACTGATTATCTAATGAACACAACACATTCACTTCTCTGGAAATTAGCCATATGGAATAAAGCCCAGCAGGTCACCTTTCAGACAGACCTTGAACATCCAGATATATCACGCACATCTTCTCTCTCGTTTCATGTCAACCCATTCAGCTGTTTGCCTGCAGAAATGCCTGAATGGTGGAGAATGTATCGGCCCAAACATCTGTGAGTGCTCCAGAGGATGGGTGGGAATGCTGTGCCAGACCCGTGAGTGATCCTTCATTTCCTACAGCTTTGCAACCATGCACATTGCACCGGAGATTTTTCTGCATTAACTTTTCTACTTTGTGTATATTGTGTTAGGCTTATGGTTAAACTCCATCATCTTAAAGGTCTTTTCCAACCTAAATGATTCCATGATTCCATTATGCGTAAAAGTCAACCATAACAGGATTAGCACCTAAATTCTGCCTTTTATTTCTCAGAACTGTCCTCTGCTGCCAGTAAAACTATTGCTTTCAAAGACATTTCTGGACTCAACATCAGCATGAGAAAGAGACCTAACTCATCTTTTATGCACGTGGATGCTGAGCTCAACCTGTCAGAGAAAAATAAGTAGTTTTTAAATTCAATAATTTGAAATATAAAGTTAAAAAAAGGGGTGAAGGTGAAAAGGAATTGGAGTAGCTCGTTCTGCATACCTAGGTGACATTAAGTGCAGAAAGAAATTCTGTGTATCAGGCAACCTTAGAGCCTGACCCTGTAACTTCTCTGTGTTCAGACTGACCACCAAGGTGGCTGGAAGCATTTGTATTTGAAGGGATTGGAAGACCTGCAATAGGAACTGACCTGTTATTTCCAGTTACATACAGGGTCACTTCATTTTGTGTCTGCTATTAGCTTTACAACATAAGGAAAATATCAAGGCACCATCCCCTTTAAAGGGCAATCTTCCTTTCCTCTCACACTGGCAGAGCATAATTACTTATGGAAATCTTTTGTCAGTGAAATCCCAATGGCTGTGTAATTGTTTCTTTGTGCCAGCTGTCTTCTAGTTCAAACATGGGGATGTTTAAAGTTATTTATTCATTGGTGACATACTCTTGACTCAGTTTATTAAATAAATAAACAAATCGTGCTTGTTCCTGTGAAAGGCAAGCAAGGCTTACTCTCATTAAGAATTTCTGCTGTCCTAGGCAGGCACACAAGCCCAGGTAGTTTTTTTATCTAACCTTTGAAACTTTGCTCCAAATCCCTTCAACTTGTTAATCACTCTGGTTTTACTATTTCTTCCCATGTTTTCACTGTGCTGGAAGGTTAAATAATTTATTTTTTTTTTTGTCCAGAAGGATCTGGCTGAAACTCCCAGGTCCCAGAGCAAACCCAAATAATCACCAAGCAGTTGGAATTTCTGGGTTTTTTTAAAGAGAAAGAAAGAAGACTATTGTCAGAGAGCAGATGGTGAGGTCTTATAATGTTGCTCCAGGGTATTCACAGTGAGGCAGGGGCAAAGCAGGGGAACAGGAAAGTCTTCATCCTCACAGATGTTAGGCAGAAAGTTTTGCATAGAAGTGTAACCTCTGAAAGCAAGGCAGGTTTTATGTTTTAATGGGACGCTATTGCCTCAAATCCAGAACTCGATGAAAAAATGTATTTCTCTGTCTAGACATAAAAAACCTCCTGAGTGCTTCCCTTGCTCACCTTCCCCTGAGCTCTGGCAATGCTGTGAAAGCTGCTGACCTTAACCAACCTCTGGTTACCTCCTTTTGTTGTCCTTGTATTCCTTTGGTCTCTTCCCCATCTCCCAGCAGCACAGGGATAGTGGGCCAAACCCACACACTCTGCCAGAACCAGGGTGTTTCTGGCAAGAGGGTGTTTGAAGCATCTCAGCATTCCCCATGCAAAACTGCTTTGTCACATTTGAGCTCCCGAGGTCTCCCTGTCCTCAGCACCCCATTCTTGCTTGGGTGGGTACACCCAAATTCTGTGCTTCACTGTAATACCAGCAGGGCTGAAGATAATCTGGATTTGCACCACTTTACAGAATTTGGCTGTTAAACTCAACAGGGCAAAGATAAGAAAGTAGTAACAATGTATTATTCATGATATTAAAATATTATTTAATATTTTATACTTATTTTATAACATTGTATTGAAACATTGCCTATTTTTATTATACTCTATGTGAATTTAATAGCATATATGATCCATTAATACTATATTTTCCATATGATTAATCTCAATTATTTCTATTTTATTAATGTCAGTTGTTTCTGTTTCATAATGTAAATATCTCATCTCACTCTACAACAAACCAGAGGATAACTTTGCCATCACTGTACCTTCACAACCACCCAGAATCCATTACTCTGGATTGTTTCTCTGGGGCTTTTCCAAGGGTAGGAAAATATTCATTAACCTCAGCTTCATTCTTTGTTTTCAACCCCTTAATTGGGATGGCAGAGATGGAAATGCAGATACAGGTTTCATCTACACCCTGAACCTCATTGTTTCCTCATTGACTTCCTAACACACGTCCAGTAGGGTGACTAAACCAAAGGATCCACAGAGGCTTCTACTACTATTTTCTGGACATTTCTCAAATGAAATAGTGTCAGTCCTCCCTACTGAGATAGCCAGAGTAGGCCATTAAGCCAGCAAAAGAGACAATGGACCAATATTAAAAAATTTATATTGGACATCTACTTTTAATTTATCTTTAATAAGTCGCAGATCACCTTCATCAGTGCAGGTTCTAAGCCTACATGGACAGTTCAAGATATTTGGGAGCAGCAGGAGATACAGTTGCCACAATAAATCTCCTCTAAATCTTTGCTCATCAGTCCTCTATATAACCAGAAAAAGCAAAACATGACATTCTCTACTTTTAGGTCTCTAGTAATTAAACATTTAAAACTGCAAATATTGAGGTCTCAGATTTTCTTGACACCTTTCATCAGGAACAAAGGACAGAGATCTCTCTCACAAGTGATAGCCCAAAATGCTTCAACCTTCCAGCAGGCTGTGTCTTAGAACAGATTTTCCATTCTGCTACAATGAAGATTGACAATGTCTAAGTCAGAATAATTTTCTGTCTAAAATATTTTGAAAATGCTTCAGAAGGTTAGAATGGGCTTTAATACCAGAGGTATTCATCTAATTTGGAACAGGTCTGCTGCATTTTGGAGGTGCAATCACACAAGCAAAATCTCTGCCTTTTTTTGCAAGGATGCACGATGAAACTGCATGTCCATGTAATGCAGTGAATTTCTTAATGCTACAACCAGCCAAACTCACAATGACATTCCAGAGACATCCATGCAGGACTTTTTATTTCCAGTTTCACCCAACTCTGGCTACAGCTAAACTAAAGAACTTGGCAAGATTGAAAGAAAAGAGTTTTAGGAGGCACTGGTAATGGATAAAACACAATAGTGTTCCCTTTAACAGACTGTAAATAAAGAGGTCAGTCAAAAGAATAGTTTTCTTCCCCACTCATCTGTAACTGAACAGAATGGTTTCTGAAAGAGAATCGATAAAATAGGTCATTTGTCCCAACAAATAAGGTGTATGGTGGAATACACACATTATCCTTGATAAATAACTATGACTTTGAGGGGCATAGTTTAAGGGATAATGGTCAAGTTTCAGACTGTACTGCAAATGTAGAGAAATAACCTTTTGGCAAAACAGCTTAAAAAAAGTAATTTGAAATATGCAATGTCTCAGCTATAGAAACCAGCAGCTTTGTGGATTAGGCTTCCTCTATTAGAAGCTTTTCTTTTTGTCTGACTCTGTTTTTAGTTTTCATGACAGCATCAAAAATATTCATAACCTTCCCTCCCTGAAAAGAAAGAAACAGCATCCCAGGGCCACCATGTTTTCCTATTAGTGATTTTGTTCCCATTCCATATAAGATATCCAGTCTAAAGCTCCAGCCTGTGACTTCCCCTTGCCTTCTGTGGTGCTAACTCACATCTCCCTTTTTCTTGAGCTAGGAAACAAACATTAGACCAAATAAGTCAACACCTGGCAGTACAGTCTGATTATCCCAGCAAATATATCTCCAAAACACCACCCAGTACATTCAGAAGGCTTCTGGCCATGGCTGTAAAGCTGTTGTTTAAGGCCCTGAATGCATTATCAAAGTGTAATTCTAATAATTAATTATAAAGTATAAGAAGGTTATAGTTGTGAAGGATCTTCATCATTAAAATTCATGCTGCTATCTTCTGTTCTAATATTATTGAACCCATACCAGCTCCTCATTGCCCTTCAGAATATCTTCTCTTTATTTGCATGTTATAAGTGTCAAGCTTATGGCCTTATAATTTCCTCAATATTCTTCCTCGCTCTCTCTCTGCCTTGAACAACATCTCAGGCAGGCTTTCTTCTGGCTCTCCTATGTAACCCTTGCCAACCTTAAAAAAAGGAAAATTCTTTTGAAAAGAATGTCGTTCGCATGTAAATTATAGCTCTGTTCTTTTAACATGCAGGGATAAATCTCTCTCTGTAATTGGCATTTATTGATTATAATTTTAACATAAGCTTAGCTTGTTAAAATGACTTTGCTGAATCTGTACAGGCTAATGCATACATAGACAGTGTCATTTTTAGTGTTTAGAGGCTTAGCATCCCTTGTAAATACATTTATGAAATATTCATTTGAACTTCAGCTATGTTATTATCCCCTGTGATGTCAATTCCAATTTTCCTCCAAAATGTTTTTAACTTTTCTCCTCACTGAGTTCCTGTTTTTCTGAGCTCTACAGGAAGAAGCACAGGGTGGACAGGGATAGACAGGCAGGTAGCAAAGGATAAAAAAGAAGGCAATAGCTTCCTCTTTTTTTTTGCTCTTTTTCCATCCACTGAGTATCAAGGAGACCATAGGCAGAAAAAAAAGTCTAGTACCTTATCTAATGCCTTTCCTTCTGCCCATACCTACCAGAACAACCTGCAGATGCTCAAGGGGCCTGCAGAAAAATCCACCTCTCTTTGCATTACCTGTTCTTATTTTATCCACTACGAAGCTGAAAGGAGAATCAGCTTCCATTTTTTTCCCCAGCCCAAGTTCATCTCAAATGAATACTAGAAATATATATTATTATTAATGAGAGAATTGTATAATACCCAGTTCTCTCTCTTCCTGCTTACCATACAGAGGAACAAAACTGGTGTGGGCACAAGGAGCCTCTTCTGCTGACAATGTTGGCATGTTTGGCTTCAGTGAAGGAAACTAAGATTCTTCCAATCATAAATCTGAGCTCTTTCAAGATTCATGGAGGAGCTGGAGAAGCAGTCAACAGATGATGAGCTCACTGTTCTAAGTCTGAGTGTCATTCCATTCCTCCTCTGCCCCATCCACACCCCAAATTCAAACTTTGGCCTCCACCTCCCAGAAGAAGGAGAAATTCAGAACCTTGCAATTGCCCATTTTGGATTTTAAGGAGCGTTTTGCAACCAGCACCTAACAAAACCATGTTCTCTTCTGAAAAATCTTGTTTCAAGAAAACAGCAACTTTGCCTTTTTCAGAACATCAGAATTACATCAACTGGGTCATATACTAGGAAGGGAAGTTCCCAGCTCCAGGTCACTGGAGTCCTACAGCAAATAACCACTGACACAGCTGGCTTTTCAAACAGGGGCACCTGAAGGTCAGCAGCACGTGCAGGTCTCTGCATGTTCTTGTTCTGGACACGTCCTGGGTCAGTAGTTCTGTCACAACGTGAACCAGAACTACCTGACTGTACTTGTAAGAGCAGAGGTTTGCCAGGCTGTTTCCAGCCTCTCCTCTTTAGGTTGTGTAAAGTGGCAGTAAGTCCGGTTCTTCATTCCTCTGCCCCACAGCTATCAGGTCTGATGTCTGTTGTAGATATTTAGATGTTAATATTTCCTACTCTGGCGAAATCTCAGCCTTCTGAGTGTTATCTGCTGTGATAACCTGATACAACAAAGCCAATACACATTCCAGGTGTTGTTAAACATTTGCCATTGGCCTTCCAAGATCATTATAACAGTTATTATAACTCTGGGAATCACATTTGGAAGGCCTCGGATCTCACAATGTGTTTCCTAAAGAAACTTCACTGACCTGGTCTGTTTCTAAGACTAAGGATTTCAACACAAAGAATTCACATGAACTTAAATCTGTGTCAAGATCAGAACCCAAATCCAACAAACTGAAAGTGTGGAATTTGATTCCTCAGCCCCTCAGTTTCTCAGTTAATTTTCTGAAATTAAAACCCGCATGGGGATACAGCAAACTCATTCAAAACATTTTGCTCTGTGAAAAAGGATGTGGTTCATAGACATGTGTCTACTTTATTTTCAGCTCTCTTACTAATGCAGCTTCCAATATGCCTCTGCCACACAAGAAAATACAGGAAGCCACTTTACAGGAAGCCACTTGTTGATTCTCTTCTGACCAGATTTGAAGGCATTAATTTCGACTGCCTGTAACTAAGATACAATATTCTGGCAATATTTATGGAAGCTTTAACTCATGAGATCTAATTAAAATACTGTGACATGTGTGTTCTTCTTGAATTAGTGCCCTATGAATTGGCTGTTCTCTTTCCTCAATGCCAAAACAATATCCTAACAATAGAAACTACTAATGAAAATGAAAAACTGGCTGAAATTTGACTAATTATTTTTTTTCCTCTCTTAAAAAAATAGAGCATCAATTATATCATTAACAGAAAATCTTCAAATTAGTGGTTGTCTATAAATACTAGACTAGTACTATGGCTCTCTAGATAAAAGTTTTCCTGATTCCTTTTCCCTTGGGATAAGTAACTCATTACTGATTCTGTGTGCCCATGAAATCACACATTATAAACACATACCCTGGTTCCCAGAGGTAAAAAGCATGCACTTCACCAAATTCTCCCATTTATTTATTTACTGTGTTAGCATCACCTTTGGATGTACATATTTAACATATTTTTTCATCTCAACTCCAGACTGCATCTTTTAACAGTGGTTATTTATTTCAATTGGAACAAAAGAAAATCAGTTTTGGCACAAATCTTACCCAACCACCAATGCCCAGAACATACCTGGGCTTTCAAAACTGGGCCTTGTACTGATCTATTTCCATCTGAGCTGAGGTTGTTACTTTGTCACAGTCTTCTATTTCCCCATCATTGGGGGGGGGGGGGGGGCGGGCACGCACA
>JAWWEW010000169.1:5153617-5223213 GCA_035583185.1 Anabacerthia variegaticeps
AGGATGTTTTCCCTTGTGGGTGCCTCTGTGTTCCTAAACCAAGACACAAACTGTCCCCAGGTGTCTTCCTTTCCTGCATCCCAGGCAACTCAATTCCAAATTAGACCTGTTAGTTGACCTCCTCGGAGTTCAAAGAATGACATCCTTCTGTCTCGTCCCTGTGCCACAGCCAGTTCTGCTGTGACTTTCCCACTTGACAGATAACTCCACACCTCCCCAAACTCTGCAGCTAACCCGGTTTGGAGAAGCCTCTCTATTAAAACTGATCAAAAAAAGTGGAAAATAACTCTGAGGAAAAACTGTAGCTTGACAAAAATCTCAGTCTGAACCAGAAAGAACTTTTATCCTAATGATCATAATTTTTTATTTTATTTTTACTCTTCTGTCATGACAGTGTTCCTGATGGGATCAGCCAATTTCCCATCTGATTTCTTTGACACAGGGATAGGACTTATTTTTTTTCCCCTTGTTTAGAAATAATTTCAACCTAGACATGTAACTTGCTGGCAGTTGTGCTGTATCACGAAGATGGGAATAACTTACAATAAGTTTACCAATAGAATACAGCGACTTCTAATCAGTTTGCCTTACAGCCATGGAAGAAAGAAACCTACTCCTGGTTTGCTCTCAAGTCTCCCCGTTTTTCCTTTCTTCTTTTTTTCCCTGAGGCAGCTTTCAGCATGCATTACCCATGACTGATTTATTAGATTGTTAGTGCTGTTAGAGCCCTTGTCAGGGATAAGACAGATTTGTCATGAGGGTACAGCAAACCTAGATTACCCTGTTCAAAAGCTTCATGCCTTCCCTGCACTCCACGTCAAGCCTCAGAGTCAACAAAGAGTTTGTCACTAACATGGATGTCTCCAGAAGGAAGATCCAAGCCTTGTGATTATCAAGCCTGTTTATTTCCCATTTTAACTAAGTCTGTGGTACCGCAAAAGAGTTTCAATGTGCACAAGATGAAGCAGCTTATCTGCTTAATACCACAAGCCACTATCACCCTCATACGTTCATTTGCCCTTTAGTACAGAGACCATTTCAAAATCTTTCTCCTGCTATTAAAACACTTTTAAAAGCTTATGCCCTTATAAACCAAGCCATCATTTTGCCCTCGACAGCTACGACCTGCCATCACTTTACAAGGCCAAATTACCGAAGAAGATTGGAGGTTCATGAAGGCAAGTAGCAGAGATTTCCTGCAGAAAATAAAAATGACCAAAGTACTGCTCACACACAAAATGAAATTCAAACCTGGCTCTATTTGCTATTTATTCATACAGAACTACAACTGGTTTTACACCTTCTACTTGGAAACATCTGAGAATAAAGATACAAGTCAAGTCATAGGCAATGAGCTAAAGAAAATTGTTTTAAAGACTGTAGCTGGGAAGATCAATAAGCAAAGCCATTGGGTGTTGAAATTATGCAAGGTACAGGTCATAAAACAGTGAAATAAGTTGGATGGTATGTGAACAAAGCAAAAGTACCAAGATTAGCAATGTCATAAGGACATACAGATATAACAAAATCAGCCCACAATACTGATTTACCTTTCCTTGAAAAAACAGATGAGGAGGGGAATGCATCCAAAACAAACAAACAAAGCCAGGCTCAGTCTCAAAGTAGCAAAAGGGGAGGGTGAATTTTTGCATTATAAGGTCTTAAAAGGGAAAAAATAAAAAACAACAAAAAAAAAAAAAAAACAAAAAAAAAAACCACAGAAAATAAACTGGGCAAGGTTCTGACAACAGTAGAAAGGAGCAGTGGATTCCCTAATGCTGGACATTTTTAAGATGCAGCTAGACAGGATGCTGGGCAATCTTGTCTAGCCCGTATTTTTGCCCAGAAAGGTTGGACCAGGTGGTCCTTGAGGTCCCTTCCAACCTCACGTTCTATAAAGTCTCTTTAAAATGTTAAAGCATTGATCATGAAGGGGCTGCATATACATTGATCTTGAACTGAGGCATCTACCCATGGAAATGCTTATAAAATCTGTACAATCATGGTATCTGTTGTGCTTTTAAATAATTGAGAGGGTCAGGCTCCCAGAACAATGCTCTTAAAATAACAGCCTTTCCCCTTTCTGAGCAACTTGCTTTAGTTTGGCCTTGCTATATTAAAACAAAACAAAAAAAGAGTCAGTTATATCCCATAAATGATGCACTGTTCACAAGTCATAACTCTTTCAAAGACTGGTTTAAGGTCACAGGGCACCATGAGGAGAAGCTAAAATTCAGACAAGTCAAAATCAAAGCAAATATTTCCAAGGCCACACTGCCACTGTTTAGTCCACAGTTCAACTGAAACAAACTTTAAAAAGCAAAGTTCAAGCTGTTTTAAGCACACTTTAATACCCTAAGTTACAGCATGAACCTAAATGCACTTGTACACTCATCCCAGCTAATTAGCAATCTGCAAACTAATAAATATTCCATAGACTGGGGAGAAACTGTCCCCGTGCTGAAAGAGAAAACTTTTGTGCCAGAAGCCTGGCACCAAAATCTGCTTCTAATGTTTGTGTGCTGTTCTGTGCCCATGAAAAGCAATCTTAATCTGCAATTTTAATACTGTACTGACAACTCTAGTACTGCAATCTGTTACTGCCTGAGAGTGCTGGAGAGTGTTTTGCCTTGATGCTCTAGGCTAAGTCCTGTCCTTGGGTGCAAGGGCACAGCAAAATGCATCTGTATACTTGAGGGCTAAATTTAGATGGAGGAGAAAAGGCCACATGAGAAGGAGTTTCACTTTGGATCATTTCATGCTTGGATTTGTAGTCGGTAGCTTTAAAGTTTCCTAGGAAAGAAAGGGCACCTGCAATACACTCAGTTTTATGCAAGTTAGGGGTGCTCCCACATTTGTGGCACACTGCTGAAGCAGCTCCTACCCGAGCAAAGTTTGTACAAGATTAATAAGAGAAATGGAGGGGGAAGACTTAAAACAACATCCAAACAAGTTAAGCAGGAGTTCAGCAAGTTTTCTGGCTAATTTTGAGGTCAAGCTCTCTCAGGATCAGTCTCAGAGCCCTTACACACAGGAAGGAAGAAGGCTGAAGGCGAGCAGAATCCCCTCTGACTCCACAGCTGTCCAGAGAAGCATGGGCTTCACATGCCCTACTGAAACCAGGCCAACAGCATTCCCAGCTCCTCTTTCCTGCAGCTCCCCACAGCCCCTCCACACACTCTTCAAAAGCACTTTATCTGTGCTGGAGTCCCAGTTACAGATGCTCTTGCCCACATATCCTGCAGCCAAGGTGGATGTCGTGAAGCAAACATTCAGTGTGCATCCTCTGACCTACCTAAAAACCATCTGTGTTTCCTCCTTGGGCTCCCTCGAGAGCCAGCACAGGGAACAGGAACTCTTCTGGGTACCAGCTCAAGAGCTGCAGTGAACTAACAAGCAGGTGAAGCCTCACAAAAGAGAGAATTTCTTTGATTCCAAAAGGTTTATATATAAAGAATTCAAAAGAAGAAAAGAAGAGCGTGCAACCAAGTTCTAGGCTGTGGATTTATTAGTCTGTAATACAAAAGAAACACCTGGAATTACTTGCAAATTAGAAAGATGACTAGGAGGCACTGGGATTTGAAGGCAGCCCTCAGTGTATTTGTATTGAAAAGCATATTATCATTGTTTAATATGCCCTACAAACTAATCAGAGATTACTTTATGCTAACAAAATTACAGCAAGAGTTACTGAAGACAAAAGTGAAAACATTATTAAATAATACGCTTCCATTAAGAATTATAAAATGATTGTTTACTTCTCTTTGATAGAAGTAACTACTGGAGAAGATAAATCCAAGTGGACATTTATTGAGCACAATGCACTTACTTTTTAATTAGTAGTTTATAGGTAAAATACTGTGTAACTCAAAGAGACAGAATCAGATCAAGCTTGGCTGGCAGATTTTCTAAAAATTAATATAATATTACCATGTATCTTATTATTTTATAAAATTACCACCAAGACAATGAAAATATTTACATTTTATCTTTCTAGTCATGTAAACAATTTATAGCTAGAAAATATGTCAGCTCAGAACATGAAAACTTGGAATTTATTTGGATCAAAATATATAATGAAAAGGGAAAAAAAACATATAATCCATCTTCAAAATGAGAGAAAATAAGTTAATTTTCCCAGCCAATATGAGATCTCAAAATGTAAAATCTTGTGTTATATATGGGTAAAATGACTCATTTCCTATTTTGGCAATATTTTTATTATCACTCAATGCACCTCAATAACTATCTGCTCCCTGTTATAAAGTGTTCATACAAGCAGAGACCAGCTGAAAGCCTGGGTGTGATCTGAAGAGGCAATTAACAATTAAAACCAGAGTTTACCAGCCCCTCATAACCAAGTGATGCATTATATCAGAAAAGTCCTTCAGCTTGCACCAGTATTTCTTGGCTCTTTTAAGACCTGCTACACCTTCTCTTTAGGGTCAGTTTCTCCCAGTCTTTACTCCCTGCTTTTGTTTTCACCTTGCAGATCATTCCCACTGCTCTCCTCTGCACATCTGTAGTGCTCAAGACTTTTCCTGAGGTCCAACTTCCCTGTTGAGTGCAGGGAAAAAGCTGAGGCCCTTTGGTGCCAGATAACATTAGTACCAATGCAATACATTTCCTTGTTTATCCCTAAATTCTCTGTAAGAGGACACCACTGACTCATATATTGTCACCATACCCCTCTCTGTGGTTTTTCACAATTCCATCTACCCATCTGATGCTCAGGCTGAGAATCACTCCTGCTGAGTGTGGAATGTTATTGTTTTGATGGTAGACCACCATACTATTTTTTTTTTCCCAGACAAATATTCCTTATTTATAAGCCTTATTTTGAATCCTAACCCTGCCCTCATGCTCACGTGCAGCTGTGCATTACCTGCACGTTTTGTGGGCAGGATCTCTGCTCTTCCATCCCAGCCAGGAGGAAGCACAGGCTGGAGGCAGACACAGGGCAGACCCCAGGGAGCTTCACTAGCAAACTGTGCCCACACACACTGTGAACCACCAGCAGCTCCACAGATTTGCTCCTCCTCTCCCCAGAGCACACACACCTGGCCCTGGTTTCCTCAGCTGACTTCTGAAAAGAATTCTGACACAGCTGCAGAAGACAACGAAGTTCAGGGACATGCAGCTTTCCACAGAAAATGATTGGTTTGACATGACATTTTCTTAGTAAATTCATGTTGACTATTATTCATTTTCTTGTTAGTGTGCCCTCTGTACAGATAGAAACAAAACCACCACCAACCTGCTCCTCTTTTTTCCCTTTGTTTCTTTAAGCAGATTCCATTGCAAAGCAAAGCCCTAGAGCCAGATGATATTCCTTGCTCTTTATCTTTGATTTCGAAATGGAAGTATGATGGATATTCTGACAGAAATGAGAATAGACACATTAGGCCATAATAATCCTGTTCTCAAATAACTTAAGGCACTAGTTCAGCTTCACTCATTCAGCAACGTGAAATATTATTTATTGGCTGTTCAAGAAAAATATGGCTGTTCTCCATGGCAAATTCATCCTTGTTTTTAAACATATGTTATCAGTGCTCAGAAGGGAGCTGAAAGCATAGCTTTTAAAAATAGTCTCAAAAAGACATTACCTCTGAAAAACTGAAAACCAAACTGATGGAATGCAGTTTGATACCATATTGTTGATAGTCATAGAATCACAGCATCTAACAATGATTTGGGTTGGAAGAAACCTTAAAGCTCATCTCTTTCCAAACCTCCTGCCATGGGCAGGAACACCTTCCACTGTCCCAGGTTGCTCCAAGCCCCCTCCAACCTGACCTTGAACACTTCCAGGGCTGGGGCAGCCACAGCTTCTCTGTGCAGCTTGTGCCAGGGCCTGCCCACCATCAGAGATCACACTAGAGAATTTCTTCATAACACGTACTCCAAACATACTCTTTTTCAGTTTGAAACCATCCCCCCTTGTCCTGTCACTCCATATCCTCATAAAAAGTCCCTCCCCATCTCTCTTGTAGCCCCCTTTAGGTACTGGAAGGGTTTCCCCAGAGCTTTCTATCCTCCAGGCTGAACAACCCCAGCTCCCTCAGCCTGTCTCCATAGCAGAAATGGTCCAGCCCTCTAAGCATCTTTGTGATCTCCTCTGGACTCACCTCAACAGGTCCTCGTCCATTTGTGTTTGAGGTCCCAGAGCTGGATGCAGAAACCCACACAGGATCTCACCTGAGCAGAGGAGAAGAAGCACCTCCCTTGACCTGCTGGTCTCACTGCTTTTGGGGCAGCCCAGGACACGTTGGTTTTCTGGGCTGTAAATGCATCTGGCTGAGTCACATCACCCAACATCCCCAGGTGCTTCTCCTCAGGACTGTGCTCAACCCATTCTCCACCCTGTATGTGTGCTTGGGATTGCACTGACACAGGTGCAGGACCTTGCACCTGACCTTGTTTGAACTTAATGAGGTTCACACAGACCCACCACTCAAGCCTGTCCAGGTTGCTCAGGATGGCACCCCTTCCTTCCAGCACGTCCACCACACCACACAGCTCAGTGTTGTGAGCAAACCTGCCTGGAGGAACGTCACAGCAGCACATTTTCCATGTTTACAGCATGATGTCTAAAACACAACTGAAAGCACAGAAGAGTCCTGTGATCCCAACACTGATGGCAGGTACTGAAGGAGATGCAGCTCTCGCTCAGGCTGCCCTCCTTCCGAGCATCCCCTGCCACAGGCTCAAACTACAAACACACTGCACAAGATTGAGGCACGTGGGACAGCACACAGCCTGAAATTGGAGCATTTTTAATCCTCCAGACACTGTAATAGAGGTCAAATACCATTTACAGCGTTTAATATTTTATTTTTAGGAAGACTGATGACATTATACCTCATTGGATATTTATGAAGAGACTTAGTAATCTCATTTTCATGGGTAGCAAGCGCTGTGGACAGAAACATTCACACAAAACCCAGCTGCTGATGAGCTGCACTGGGAATTTTTGCTAACCTACCCAACATCGACATTCTTAAAAGTGTCAAGCCCTGTCTTGAGCAAAGCAGTCTGTTTTGGTGATTTCATACAGCACAAAGCATTCCCAGAAAACAGAAATGGGCAGGGAGCATCCAGTAACACGGGTTCATTAAGTCATTGCAGCACAACTTAATTTGGCTGCAGGACATTGTTTTCCATGGAAACTCTGGTTTGTGCTAACACAGCTCTACAGGAGGTCTGCCAGCAGCAGTCTGAGGCACTTAGAGGGAGCAGAAGGAGGGAGGGCTTCTCTGTGTTCCTCAGCTCAGGGAGGGACCACAGGAACGTGCTTGGGTTTGTCTCCAGCTTCCCAAAATGCTGGAACTCCTCACAGGCTCTGGAACACAGTGCAGGTCCTGGAACACGCCTGCAGGAGCTACAGGGGCAAACCATGCCTGCCAAACATTGGGAAGTGGGAAGGCCAAAGCATTGTGCAGGAGCATCACTCAGACCCCTCTTCATGGCAGGAATAACCTGACCAGAGTCATCCTGTCCCAGGCTTGTCCACACTGGCCAAAGCTGTGTTTTCAAAGCCACTTGGCACGCCCTGCAGGTCCCACAAGCCCTTCCTGCACCACAGGACAGCCAGATAATGCCACCACCTCTGCATTGGCAACAGGACAATCAGGACTGCATGTGCAACAGTTTGTAACACCTTCTGAGACCACACTAAAAATTTGTTTTACTCCTAAAAACAGGCCATTAATCTTTTAAAAGTCTCCATGTCAGGCTGTCAGCGTCAGATAATGCCAGACCGATCCTTATCCTTTACACCTTGGCAAACCCCTCCCAACTGGAGTGATATGGGCTATAATTACAAGGACACACCTTTCCATAGGATCCTGCTTCAGCTGCTGGGCTGGATGGACACAGGAAGGGGTCAGACTCAGGTTGCACACAGTGCCACAAAGCTGGCATTTCTTTCCTCTGTGCACAGAGCAGATTTTCTTTTCTTTACTCAGGCACCTTCCCTGATTAAATGCTGATAGCTAAAAAAAAAATAGTCCTAACTTTATCAGCAAGATGAGAAAAGATTGTGGAAATAACCTCTACTGGAGGTATTAGGGGATGAGAGAGAGATGTAGATAAACTAAATAAGGAAGAGGTGAGGAACATTACAAACTTCAGTGCCTGAAGGCGTCACTTAAAATATATAAATAAAATGTAGAGTTGTGATAATCAGGCCAGAGTAATAAAGTATTATCTGCTAATCTTTTGAATTTTAAGTGCAGCTGTCGGCTCCACACAAGCAGGACTTGTTACCTTTTAATGTCCCTTAGAGACCTTCAGCTGTCTTGCCTGCTTTCTATCACATTATAGCACAAGTACAGCTTTCCAATTAGCTGAGATAGTTGATAGAAGTTTTTCCCCTTAGAACAAGTCAATTTTACAAGCAAGAAAAGCTTTAAAAGGAGGTGGCATTTTACCAGATTAGTACATCATTTTCATTAACTGAACTTCTTCTATTATGTTATGTGAAAGAAAACAGTTAAACATAGATAGACAGATAGAAAACTTATTGAATTTAATTTCTAGAGCTATGCTACTTAAAATCTGATTATTTTCTAGTAGTTGGACAACCCTATTATTTTAAAAGTGAAAGATTATATTGAAGGTAAATACTACTGTCACTGTTACCATGGTAGAATAGAATTCAGTATTCATCTTGCGTGATATGCATGTCACAACAGTGAATAATTGTTCAATTTACTGATTATATTCACATTAAAATACTTCTTTTTGTATCTAAATCATTTACTACAGGTTGTACAATCTATTTCACATTTTTTATCATTAATAAAAGCTAGGTTGACCCATAAAAAGCTACTGCTTTCAAGTTTAAAAGCGAGAATTCAGTTTTAAGGAGAGGGTTCTAAATAAGTGATATGTCAGGTTGTGGCTTATCAAAAACTATTAATATTTTTTCTCATAATTCTATTTTGCTTCAAATGAGTGAAAAAAAAAAAAAAAGTTGTGCTATTTACAATTCTGCTTTAGGTGACATTTACAAAGATAATGAGTTAAGACCTCTTTTAACTTCTTAAAGTGGTTTGCACACTTGCTTTCTACCTGAGCTGAAAAGTTATCAATAAACCTTGGCCTCATTGTAGTTTAGTGTGGTTTTATATGCAATATCAACAGAATGAGAAGGTAACAGTGTGGTGTAAAATTGACTAATCCTTCAGAACTTTTGCACCTGGAAGTTGGTATCCTGCATCAATGCTAAAATAAAACAGTGCAATGCAGCAGTACTCTGGAATATTGCAAAATCCATGGAATAAAACTTATAGTTAACTCAAAGTATTAGAGAATTGTAACCTCTAAGACAGAAAAGAAAAAAAAAAAAAGCCAGGTGTAGGTTTATGTCTCTAAAATTTGTCATCTTTGTGAACATTGGTTTAGCTCCACTGGTTTGTAGCAAATTGAAGTCTGCAACTTCACAGAGCTCCAATAAAATGCATAATTTCAATTTCTCCCTTTCTGAAACTCTCTGTCCATTACCATAATGGACTTATATACCTATCACTCAATTCTCAAATTCCGTGTTGAACACACGGAACAGACATGCATTAAACACAGGGCCAGCCTTATGACAAACAATTCAGGCAAAAAGGTGCTAAAAGCATTCTGAAATCTGCTGGCATTCCCATTATTAACATATATCACAGCTACGAGATACTTGCCTACTTATACCTATATTTTAATATAAATGCTCTGACCTTGGATAAATAAATAAACAAATGTAACTAAACTTTACTAAGGTGGTTTCATTTTATTATGAATCCTAGGGCTTTTTTAAAGATAGACCATGAAAAATACATTATAGCTACTGCACTTTAAAAACATGTAGGTTATGACACATTCTCCAACCATTCTGGGAAAAGCAGTAACAATTATTAACAGGCCTCTTAAGGTTATAAACAGATTTTCTATAAACTATTACTTCTTTCCAACTATTATACTAATTTCCTTCTTAGTGCCTTCACTAACTTTACCAATAGTATCTTTTCAGCTTTCTTATGCAACAAGCTAAGTAATATTCCATGTAGCAGAATATTTATTTATTTTTGAGACACCAGACTCGAGGCTCAGCTGAAGGAAGATACCTCTTGGAAAATACTCTTTTAAATGTGATGCATTCTTCTACTTGGCCTTCTCCAAGAGACTTTCATACAATTGTAATCTTCTGGCAAAATCTTGCTTGCACCAAGGGACAGAAACTGGTCAGTCTGTTGACAATTATGTTGTTCTCCTCCGGGTTTTTGGTGGTTTTTTTTGTTTTTGTTTTACTTTTTTAAGATTAGCACCCATTCTTATTTACTTCATTTCCCAATATACATGATTAAGTCTTGTTTAACATGGGAGGGAGCAGAACACATTGTAGGGATGACTTAACAATACAAACTGTTTGGAAGACAGAGTTGAATCAGAAAGACACTGTTAGGTCAGTGTGAGACTGACTTTAGGACTAGTGGGGAGAGCAAACATCAATTTTAGTCCCAAATCTGCCATACATCTACTACAGAGATTCAACAAAGACATTAAAATATTCTATGCTTCAATAACTTCCATTATTAAGATGTATAAAGAGCTTCCCTTGTTTCAAAAATCTTCCCTTTAAAAGGATAACTTCATGAAGAGGATTAATGGAGAGCAAATCCCTCATGGTCCACCAGTCTCACCAGTATTTACTGCAGCTGTTCCTCCAGAAGCACCACCCAGGTGAGGATCAGCAGGGAACCAGCCCAGATATGAACTCAGCTGCCTCCCTGTATTCCTCTGCTTCCTTCCTCACTCTTCACCATCACAGCTTTTGAATCCTCCACGTCTCAGTGATGCATCAAACCTCACCAGTGAAACACCTGGGCTTTTATACCTCGCATGGATCAGAGTCTTGGTTTTGACCTGAATTTGAGTTACGCCGGGAGTAGAAATTCATTCTTGGCACTTGATAACCCAGTCTGGCAACAGTTCTCTTCCCTGTTAATTTTGATAGTCTTCCAGCAAAACAACTAACATCTGTAGCCTGGAATAATTTTTCTGAGATTGTCCAAATGATTGTTTACCAATATGTGAGCTGCCATGAGGTAATGGGCAATCAGAGGCTCTGGCATGGACGTGCTGTGTGCAAGAATCCAGGAAAGAAGAGCTCCCTCCTTACTGCCTCAGCTCAGCTCCCCAGCATTGGCAGTGGGGAGGATGAGGGAGATGGGCATACAAAGCAGAGGTGTGAGAAGGGAAGGAAAGAGGCTGAGCAAGGAGAGTGGCAAGGGCAGGGTGATTGTGGTGCTGGTGTCACCATCCCTAGACGTGTTCCAGAAACCACTGGATGTGACACTTAGTGCTGTGGTCTAGTTGACAAGGTGATGATCAGTCAAAGTTGAACTTAATGAACGAAGAGGTCTTTTTCAACCTAAATCATTCTGTGATTCTGGTGATGACAGCATGGAGAAGAAAAAAGGGAAAGACAAGGAAAAGCCACAGCTGCAAAGATCATGCAAGAGGCATGAAATTATTTCTATTGAACTGCAGCTTCTCTCCTCCGATAAGCTGAGTCCTTGAATGAGCTTCCTCAAAAGCTCACACTGAATCAATACACACCAAATTAGCACATCATTACCCACACTTTTGGGGGGGTTGTTAGCTCACTACAACTAAAATTCAGGTCTGACTGGGACTAAATTCAAGCTGAATTTTGACTCAACTCAGACAACTGGCACCCATCAGAGATGACTCCTGAGTTTCTGCAAGATTGGCTGCGATTTGGGCCTGGCTGCAGTTTTCACTGAGCTCATGTGAATTGTGGTGACTCTTTCCAAACCTTGTGCCAAGCCTCAGAGGAGACTCAGCTCCAAGGGAGGAAGGCTGAAACTTAATTAAAACGAAACTAAAATCATTGCATTGAATCCTTTGAGAGATTTTTCATTTCAGTTCCCTCTTTTTCAGTACTGCTGTAGCAGGACACACTGCTAGCCAAGGAACTATAAAACTTTTAGGAAACTTCTTTTGTATGGAATTCCCACACAATGTTTCACAGCCAATAAGAGACAAAATGCATCACCTAAGAAAGAGAACATCAGGCAAGAATCAAGTCACTTACCAAGATCAAGTCCAAAGAAATGGTCTGGCCAAATTGTTGGGGAGGAATCCGGGACAGAAGAATTTAACTGGGCTTCATAAAGGTCGGAAAAAAAAACAGGGAGGAAAGCTAAAACAAGGCAATTTTCTTCCTGTTGTTTTTATAGACTCTGTAAAAACATTGGATAAGACAGGCTGTCATCTTCCAAAAATAACCAGTCCTTACTGCACAAGCATTCTCCAGTTGCTATTTCAGACTTTTGCCCAGGATGGTACAAGAAATCCCACCAGACAACAGCAGTCGAAAGCCTCAGGCTAAAACCTGATTAATCGATCGAAGAAGAGTTTTTCTTCTCTGTCCAGATAACTGAGCCAGGGCCCAGCCATAAACATATATATTCCATTGTGCAGTGGAGTCTTATAAACTCGTGCTCCTGGGAAGGCCAGTGGTGAGAAGAGGATTGACAATTCACTGGCCCCAAGGAACTGCAGCTTCCCCATCACGTTCCCCCTGCCTCAGCTTGGTATTGATTTCTCTGTGTCCTGATCAGTCAGGGAAACACTTAAGTCATTATAAACATGTTTTCCATTTTCCTGGGACAGATGTTCCTCCACTGCAGTGTGCAGTTGTAAACTCACTTTAATACATTAAACTTCCAAGCTAAATTGCATTGGTAATTTTATCTCCTTCTTTCCTGACCTTCATAGGTTTAAAAATCAGGTACTTAACCTTGCATTAATGGCAGGGGTTTTATTGCATGAGATTACACATTTAAAGCCATTATTATAACCTCTGCTCCCAGGTACAAAAAGCTGAGAGACATCCAAATATATGCCAGGAAAATGACTGGTGGGGAAGAATAGGAAACCTTTCTGGCACCATTTTTCTTTTCTTTTTTAACACTGCTATTAAACGTAGGTCTCCCAGTTACTACACTGAAAGCTCTCAACCATAACAAAGCTATATGAATATTTCTAATGTTTTACAGAGTGAACAGAGCATTGTAAATTGTGGGATTGCAATTCAGGAGTTAGGCCTTGCTTCCACAAGGAAAGCATCTAGCATTTGCTAATTACATCTAAACGTTAGGAAGAGCGAAATTAGAGTCATCCTAACATGAGTTTTTTAACTCAGAGACAAAGTTAATCATAAAACTTCGTTTTCCATTACCTTCACCTGTCCACATGCTCACAAAAAAATCCTCTCACTCAAGCTTTGTGTTATTTAAATCCAGGTTGCTGGAGGTGTAGGATGTAGGATATAGGATATAGCTTGCAAACTCCTCCTGGCTGCGTTTGCTACATGTGCAGTGAAAACCCACTCGTCCTCAGTCTGCCATCTCACTCCTGCTTTCAGTAGGATTTGACCTTGCCTTTTACAAGGGCCTGCAGTGACAGGACAAGGAGCAATGGCTTCAAACTGACAGAGGGAAGGGCTAGATCAGATGTTAGAAAGAAATTCTTCCCTGTGAGAGTGGGCAGGCCCTGGCACAGGTTGCCCAAAGAAGCTGTGGATGCCCCATCCCTGGAAGTGTCCAAGGCCAGGTTGGATGGGGCTTGGAGGAATCTGGGATAGTGGAAGATGTCACAGGGGGTTTGAAACAAGAGGATGTTTAAGGTCCCTTCCAACACAAACAACTCCATGATTAAATCCACGGAGCTGCTCATGATGACCCAGCCTTGCCATGGAGTTACAGTTGGCGGACAGGGTCTGACAGTCAGTCAAACATCTCAGGGAATAAATCCATTTGTGCATAAACAGTCCCTTAGTTGTTTGCTTTATCTCAAATAAGCACTTTGGTTGCAGAATTCCAATTTCCAGGTCTTTGGAGCACAGTGGGCAGATCCTGACTGGCAAGGCTGTGTGCCCAGTGATGCTCTTGTTCTGTTGCATTGACCACCACTGGTGATTCAGTGTCACCCACCATGTCTGCAATGCTGCATTCAGGTGGAGCAATCCAGCAGTTACCAGACCTTATCAATACACAATCAAACAGGGCAGCTCTTCTTCAAGCTATCCCTGGGAATGCCAGATGGCCTTTTCTGGCTCAGGACCCAACGAGATTGCTGGTTATGTTGTTAGTATACTTCAAATCTCTATTTGCTTTAATTGCCACAATGCTATGTTTTCTAATGATATTTCTTGAAAAAGCATCCATTTATTTGTTTCACTAGCCATTTCTCTCTTGAAATAGGATATTAAATATAAACTAAGATTATTTTGGCAGGATGGAAGTTACATTTTCTTTAAAAAAAGAATAAAACCAACAAACTTGTTAAAACAAAAACTTTAAATTTCATTGTATCCATAGTCCTTTATGGTTCACCTTAGATTGAGTAGTATCCTGTGGAGACCTTTTAAATGCAGTAAAATGTCTGCCCCAGGTAAAATTGCCAGCACTTTAGAACAAAGGTTTTGTAAGTGGTGGTTTATAATGCGTGTGGGATTTGAAAAGTACATTTTTTCTTGTCTTGAAGATAAGTCTTATTAAGATGGCATACCACCTTGGAGGCAATAATGGGTTTTTTCCATACTTCAAGTTTGCAATAATACTATTTCTTGTAAGAAAGACATAAAGTGGGTTTTTTATCCTAGATGAAGTTGATGCTTTCTGACCCAATATTGTTACAGGAAGATATGGATTTAAAGGAACTCTTGAACTTCTAAGCACAGAAATCACCACTGCCAATATAAATCAACAATATTCAATCCATGGCTGGACTGAAATCTTCTGGTTTTCGTCCTGTGTTTCCTTCACATCCTCTCAAGTAAAGCTGCCTGGGGTGTATAGTGCAATACAAAATATATTCTAGAGATGACAGAAATCTACTGTGTCAGCAAATCATGAATCAGGATCTTTAGTATACTTCTAATTATACTTCTAAGCTGGTACATTTTCTAAATGCTCTCAGGGATCAAATGTGAGGGCTCACCTTGCACTTCTGAACCTCACCAGTATGTCCAGGCCATAGCTGTGCTGTCACCCCACCAACAAACTGAGCTCCAGAGCTGTGTTTTGCAGACTTGAGGCTTTGGAGGCACGTGCTCTGCCACTCTGTCAGCCTGCACTTTGTTTAGCTGACTTGCCAAACAGAAGTACAGCATTTTAAATATGCAGGTTGTTCTGAAGTGTTCTATTGTATGGCACTGGGTGTTAAAGTAAATCTTGCTGAATGCATGCAAGGGCAGGTGAATCACTTTAAACAGCATAATAGGCAGCAACTTCAATTATTCTAGTGTTTCACCTGTATTGTTTCAAACAAACCAGATTTAACAGAACATTGGCTCTGTAGTAGCGTCAATTTGTCAACTAAACTAGAACAATAAATATAAAAAAAGATCATGCAGTAGACTTGCATTTTTTAATCTGGTCAAAACAGCATAGGAAACAATTACCAACACAAAATCTCTCCTTACTGGCTTCTGATGGCAATGCAGGGTGGGATCATATGGCTCCTCCATGCCCAGAGAGAGCCGGAGTTCCTTGTAGGAACATCCCTGTTAGCTGCAAGATTGCTATGGAGTCCCCCAAACCTCTGTTGGGCTGCACAGGAGTTTGGCTGCAATGTGTGCAAAGTTTTACCACAACCTTCTTCTCAACTCCACTGGGAAATCCTCCTTATATACAACTAATCAGTCGGATTGCTCCCTCTCTCCCTGCTCACTCTGTCTCTCTGATCACCCTCCTTCAGCAGAGACCCAGCTGCAATCACATCCTCAGGCCATTGCAAAAATCCCAGGAAAATTCAGGCTGGAGGTCACCCAGTGCAGCCTCCTGCTGGAAGTTTTCTCTGTGAGGTCACAGTGCCCACAGATGCTTCCACTTGGGTTTAGAAAATCTCCAAAGCCCCTCTGGGTGCCTGCACTGCTGTTTAACCACCCTCACTGTGCCAATTTGTCACTGGGTGTCCAGTATGAATCTCCTTTGTTGCAATATATGTTTTTCACCTTTTTGTCCTTCCTTTGTGCCTCTCTGAGAAGAGCTGGGTGAGATTGTTATTGGGTTTGGTCCAGCTCACCCCACCCTTCTCTCTCCAGGCTAGGCAAAGCCAGCATCCCAGGCTCTCCTTGCAGGTGAGGAGGTGCTCCCATCCACCTTGGCAGCCTCTCCTTTTTGTGTGCAACTCCTGAAACAAGACGTGGCATTGGGGATGCAGCTTCCCCAGTGCCACCACCAGGAGGGTGACCCCCATCCTTAGGTGATGGACTCCAGGCTGGCCTTTGCAGGGCTCTCGGAGTTTTCCAATGGCCAGTCTTTCCAGTCTGTTAAGATCCCTCTGAGGTCCACCCTCCTCCTGAGCCACCCACCTAGTGCTGCTCCCCTTTGGCTGTTGGGATGTGGTGGGGTTTCCCTTGATGGCTGTGCTAACATTGAGCCAAACACCCCTCTGACCCCAAAGGTCTCCCTTCTTGCATTTTTTAATTACTTCAGATGTGCGAAGTGTCATTAAAATCTGATATTTTTCCAGTCTTATCCTATTATCCTGAATTTTCCTTCTCACTTTTCTTTCGAGTAACCCCTATTACGTTAGAGCTTAAGGGAAAGTTTAATAAGCAAAAAGACAACAACTTTACTGCATATTATTTCATTAGTTCCAGAACTAACCTCACTAATTCCTCTGCCCCTTCTATTTACATTCTGTATTTGCAGGCAACTACTGTGTCCTCTGCTTTAATAGTTGTTAAGCCAGGCCATGCATATTTAACTCTTAATCATTTCTCATTAGTTCATCTTTCCAATTCCTGGCTTACTTTTGTGAATATTAATTAGCCTGTTAAGAGCTTTGTGCATCTATGGGCCTCAGTCCTGCTTTTATGGAAACTGAGGGAAAATTTGAATTCAAGGGACCAGGCAGTTCCTAATCCAACCGTGACATTTCTGGATAGGAAGGAGAATAATATCATCCTTCCTTGTCTTTGCTCAGGGCGTTTCTCTCCCTTCTGTGGGCCCCAACTGCTACCAATTCCCCAAGGATTTCCAGTTGTGGGGGTTGACTAAAAATAAAGTAACTCATTCTCTCAATAAACTGGAGAAGCAAAGGAGCAATTTATAGAAAAGAAAAATATTTTCGTTCAGTATTGGAACAGACAGGTTGTTATAAAACCGCTTGTTTAATAGCATAAATATTGATCAATAGCATAGAGTCATATTAAAATGCATGTTCTTTCTCATGGAGAGGTGAAGCTATGCAAAGAAATTTACACCAAAATTTTAAACAACAAGAATGGTTGATAGATAACATGGAATTAAGAAATAGAAAGAAAAAATACCAAAAACAGGAGAAACACGCAAGCTTCTTACCTTTTAAATAGAATTTCTCGATTCTGTTCTCATTTTAAATTATTCCTTTCACAGTTCCTTTAAGGAGCTGTTCTTCAATAGGGTGGAAACATAAACATTTTTTTTGAGTGAATAAAAGATTTTAACAGCTTTTGATTTGGAAGAGCACTTGCTTTCATTCTCAGATTTTAAAAGTCAAATGAAGAAATCCATTTTTATGCAAGTTCAGTGTTGTTTTCCCACCAAGAAAATCAGTAAACAATATTTGATGGCTGAAAGACAGTCCATTAAGATGCTCAATTATCTATTATCTTTTAAATGTATATGCTTTGAATACTATGAAGTGCCTAAATCACGAGAGGAAATGTTATCTAGAACAAATAAAACCTAGGGAGGAATGCTTTCAGCTTAAAAAAGTTTGTGTCAGTTATTGCTGTAGGTCACCTTCAACTTCTGTATTGCAGAAAGCACTTATTTTTATGCAGAGTCCTGTCTGACAGAGGGGTTTGTATTTTCCTTTAGGATGAAAAACAAATGGTACTGAAACTCCTGCAAGTCCCTAAGCTCATTCATTATGTTGAGAGAACTAGAATATTAGTGCAGGAAACAAAGCATCTGAAGAAGAAAATGGAGGTGGTTACGGCAGAAAAATGTTATTAGTGTATCCCTCACCCTCCCTGTGCTCCCCACACAGGAGGGGGACATGGATCCTTGAGCACAATGCTGGGGCTGCTGCTCTCTCATGGATTAAACCTTCCCTTTTTTAAAAAAAAAAAAAAAAAAAATACGAAAAATGCTGATCTTGTGTTGCAAATAAATTAATCAGCGTGCTGACATCTTTCACGGTGTTGTTACACATTTAAAACAGTGGCATCAGCCTGAGGTTTATTTACAACAATTTGCATAGTTCTGTATGAATTGCTTCAAAAACGAAACAGAGGGAGGGAGAAACCAGGGATGACTTGCAGGAGATATTTTTCAAACCCAGCTGTAGGACATACTCATTGTCGTGCCTTAAAAATGCATCTTCCTCTTGCAGTAGGAAATATGTTGCCTCAAATCTTTGAGGCTGCCTTAGACTTCCAAAAGAGTGAACCCCTCACAGGGGTTTTACATCTGACTTTTTTCCTTGGAACCATCATCTTTGTCAGAAATACAGAGTGCTTCCCAAAGAGATTCATAACTTTTGCAATCACTGAAAAGCATGTTCTTTTCAGCTATTGTTTTAATATGCTTTGCAATGTAAACAGTTTTTAACTTGGGATATATACAAATACATGCCCTTCTGATTACTTCGAGCTTCAGAAAAGCACAATAAAATATAACTGATGCAACTTGGAGAAGCTGCCCTGAAACTGTTGAAACTTTTCCAAAGGTACCAGTGTATCATCTTATGAGGGCACAAAGAATTTAGTTCACCTTTAATTGCCTAGACACTCACACGATCAGCTGGGGACACAACAGGCAGTAGTGGCTTGCAACACTTCATTCCTGCCTCAAGGCTTGGAGAGAGAGGCTGCCAGTTGGAAAAAAATTTCCTTTGGTTCTGCTGGATTTGTGCATTCTTCAGGAATGGATGAGCCAACTTAAGGAATCATAGAATGGAAGGGACCTTAAAGACCATCTAGGGATACTCTCTTCTAGTAGGGACAACTTCCACTAGCCCAGGGTGCTCCAAGCCCTGGCCAACCTGGCCTTGGACACTTCCAGGGATGAGACAGCCACAGCTTCTCTGGACAGCCTGTGCCAGGGCCTGCCCATTCTCACAGTGAAGAATTTCTTACTGATATCCAATCTAACCCCATTCTCTTTCAGTCTGAAGCCATTCCCCCTTGTTCTATCACTCCAGACTCTTGTCCAAATCCCCTCTCTTGTAGGCACTGGAAGTGGCTCTAGGGTCTTCCCAGGCTGAACAACCCCAGCTGTCTCAGGCTGTCTCCATAGCAAAGGTGCTCCAGTCCCTGGATCATTTTCATGGCCTTTGGCCACTGCCATCCCTGCATCCAACACATCATCACAAAAGTACAGAAATAGCTGCTCAAGAGCCACAAAACAGTCTCAGTCTCCTGCAAAAGCCATTGTTATCAAGACATTCCACGATCTGTATTTCAACACTCACCACCTCCCAGGGAAGAAATAAAAACTACCCTGGCATATTTCTGCCCATTTCCAAGATTTAATTGATTCTGACAATTTGCATAAGAAACCAAACCTTATTATCCAGAACCCACTGTGATATCCATCATGAAAATGTTCTTTTTGATAGTAAACTAATATTCCAAACACACCAGTAAGTGCCTCTGGTTTAGATGGTCTAAACTATGGTGCTCTCATGGACAAATGCAGCGCCCCTTGGGCTGTGAGAGCTGTAGCCTGGCTGTAGCTCTGCTGGGGAACAAGGCATCATCATTAATACAGTGACAAACTTGCCAAAACAATTAACAGCGTGTAATTCCGTTCACCCCTCATGCCAGACCTGAGCTGATTACTCCTTGCAACCTTATTTTTCAAAAATAGCCACTTAATATAATCAGTTATTGCTACAACCACACTTGCTGAGGGATGTAATGCAGGTAACGTGCAGGTAATTAAATGATTGCTCTGCAAACAAGAAGACCCTGCATTCAGCAATGAGTGAAGTTTCCACATTCTATTTAATTACCTCCACTTTAAAATATTATGCTTCTGTGTAGAATAAAACTTCTATTTGTGTAAATCACTATGGCAGGGAACATGCATCATAATCACTCAAGTTTCAGCAGAATAATTGAACGTGGAGGTTTTCTTCATGCTCATGCAAGAGATACAGAAGATATTTCTCAACAGCAGTAAAGTAACTCCAGGGAGTGTAGTTATCATGATTATCATCAGGCAATTACAGCCTAGCTACTGAAGGATAAGAGACCTTGAGTTGCATTACTTGCATCATAACATTGACATTAAGGCTTCAATTATCACATAATACCTGCTTGTTTATCCTGTTTTACTGTTTAACTTCTAGCATGCATCAAGGGAGAAAAACAACAATAAACACACACAGAGGGCAAAGAGCACAATAAGAACGTGCACAGAAAGAATGCATAATCATCAAGATGTTTTAAAAAATTAGAATAATAATTTTAAAAAATAAAATTCTTTAGGGAAGACTATCCAAAGCTCTTTTTGGAGAGCTCCTGCAACATTTCCCCTGGATTCCAACTTAATAAAACCCGAAGAGCTACTTGTAATCAGACAACTAATCCCACCTTGAATCCATGAGGCCTTGATCCAGCAAAGTGCTGTTCATTCCGACTCACTCCAGCAAAACACTTAACTCCTGCTCAGGTTTGAGCACTTGAGAATCCCTCTTTGACCTCAGCAAGATTTAAGTGTGATTAAAACAAAGCGTATCCTTAACCTGCCGTGGGATTTGGGGTTCGAGCAACAAGGAGGTTAATTTTATGGTTTGTCTAGGGAGAAGGGAAAAATGGTCTTTCTGTAAAACATAATAGTAGTGAAATATTCTAAAATATTCTAAGGAAGGTAAAAATCCTCTAAAATCATGTCATTCCATGCCTGCATTACCGTGTGCTGTCAATTAAATGCACATTTGGTACTACACACAGGGTATTGTCTGTGTCTACTGTCACATGCCTATAGACTTTTGCTTTCCAAAGTTTTTATCTGTAGTTATGCTTCACCCTATTGTGAACAGGACAAACATTGGCATGATTTGAAACTCCAGTACTTTCACTGCTGATTTGTCTGGCTAATTGGGCCTGTAGCGTTTTACCCAGGAATATCTCCAATTAATTTTATGGTGTTCTATTCAGCTTTAGTAGAGGGTTTTACATATAAAAAAGGGATTTTTGTGGGTGTCACCCAACTAGATTAAGACAGCTCAGAGGAAGAACAGCTTCATACAAACATGAAAGTATGGGCAATTTATTATATCAGCTGAAACTTTAAGAAACAATGTCAGGGTTTAGTTGTCTTCCTCACTTTTTTTTTTTTCATAAAGATGCAAAGAAATAACCAAAAATAACGGGGAAGGAATATGTCTTTAGGCAAAGGTATAAAAGGCATACCCAGCATATGATACGTGTGAGGATATTTAACCTCACAGATTTCAATTTTGTGGTTTTAATTGAGGCTTTTTTTCTCTTGCCGTGTTACATGCCACTCAGCATGTCAGATGTGTATGTAACTGTACATTATTAGCAATTGGTATTTATAACAATCATAACTGAGTTGAATGGTGTTCTAAGTCTAAAAGACTGTCATCTCTAGGAAATGCTTTTGTGGTGGTTAACTTCACCACGATAAAGACAAGGACAACTGGGGCTGAAGGGGGAAAAACACAACGGTGAGGTCGATCTGAAAGCAAGAAAGACAGGAAAGTAAAGATTCAGGACACTGGAAACCCTGGCACTCCTCTTGCCTTGGTCCTTGTGGCAGCCCTGGGGATAGTTTACATTGCAGCTTCCTATTGCTAATCCAACTGGCACATCAGGTTCAAAGGATTCATGGAGGGGTTTGTTCAAAGCCAGCTAATTTGCTGTGGACTGCACTTCATTCCCAGCAGACAAACAACAGTGCTCCCTGGGCTGATAGGTGGCAGCAGGCTAGGGAGAAGTTTACATGGCTTTTAAAACTAAAAGGCAGCCTTGCCCCATTTGGTGACCTCCAAAGTGAGTAGAATTGCAAATGGCAAGGGCTGAATTTAATTCAGTACCCAGAATGCCACTAATGTTTTACATGCGTGAGCGATGAGCAGAGCTGGGATGAGAAAAGTGCTGAATATTCAGGGCAATGAAATTCTCTAACCCTAATTTCAAAGATAAAATACCATTTTCACTTTGACGAGACGGTTTTGGGTGTTTTCCAGGAATATTGATGCGCAAAAAGCTCATTAGAAACTTTAAACTGAATGAACAAGCACTGCCCTTTGTCGGGCCTGGAATTACTCAGGGTGTAATTGGTTATGTTCATATGACTTATTGGCTGTGGTAACACAAGGAGCTCTCCATGACAAATCATCCTGAAGAGCTTGCACATGGTGACTGTAACCTTCACCCTTCCTCTCCCACCCCTGCAGTTTGTTGCCGCTGCTTGAGGTTCTCAGATGTACTTTAGACTTGCTGGTTTTGTGTGATTCAGTCCAGTGGAAACAGAGCTTTGCAGTTTGAGTTCTCCAGAGACACAAAAGAATCAGGCACAAGCACAGCTTTCCAGAGCTCTAGGAATGCTTCAAATACAGACTGTGCGCTGTCTCCAGGAGAGATCATTACAATCAGGCAATTAGGAGGACCCTGTGTGATGCCACCTGTCTGAGTTGTGACAGGGAAGATGAACCTCAGTCCTCCTTCTACCTGTCTTCACCAGCAATCCATCACATCCTCCCTTCAGGCTGCTGGCCCTTAAGACAGGAGCTGGAGAGCAGGTGATAAAAAGAGGTGTCATAATCTGTGAAATTCATATCACTCTCTGTCCTGAAACCAGCACGAGATCCCGGTGGTCTGTACTCAGCTTCAGTGTAAATATTGACCTATGAAATCTGCTTATAGCACATCCATAAATTCAAACCACACTTAACCTGGGATCAAGCTTCTAAACTTCTGCAAAGAAGGCCAAAAACCTACCAGACTGAAGGGCAGTTCTGTCCAGAGAGAAGATCCTTTTTCAATAATCGTAAACCATTCACTCAGGACAGTCATTGATTCAGATTGACCAGACCAGGAGCAAGATGTTGCACTTCACCAGGGAATAAATGACATCCCTGCTGGCATTGGGATGAATCTTGTGCTATTTCTTCAATTGTTACTTTGAGCCAAATCCCTATAAGAAATCTCACATTAGTTTAATTTTCCATCTATTTTTATACCATATTTGATTGCCCTAAATTTACAGTAGAGATTTTTCTAGGGGATTATCTGGCTGAAGTCAGGGTCGGGTTTTTCTATTTTCCGAACAGTTTCAATTTTCCTTTAAAAGCCCGTATTTATATCCCGTTTTTATTACTACAATTCCATTGAATGCTAACAAGTGCACTGGCAGTTGTAGGCATGCAGCTTTCTAATATTATCTTGCAAGCAAAATGCCCTTTTTCTATCAAGATAAAAGCCTTTTTCCTATTGACACGATTCTTTTTCTACCTCACAATATCCCGCAACACAGAAGAAGATGCAACACATGCTGTTTTCTCAGAGATCTGTTGCCACGACTACATACTAATAAAAGCTTTCTGGGACAGCTTTCCCTTCTTTAGGAGTATCACACTGCAAATGTAGAGGGTTAAGCTCTTAGCTGGAAAGATGGAAGCACAGGTATGTGGGATCACCAACAATGCAGAAAGGAAAAAGTGAAATTATAAAGCAAAAACACAGGTTCTGATGATTCACATTTTGGAGAAGTGAATGGTGCTGTATTTTTACTGCATCACCTGTTTACGCAGAATTTTAGGGTTGTTTTCTGCTTTCCTTATGCACTTTCTACAACCTACACATTTCCCCTTCACCTCAAATAAAGGAATTTACAGCATTTGAACTCCGGACAGAGAAAATATGAAATTCATTTACTGGAATTCATGGTATTTTCACAAATGGACAGCAGTGCAATTATTATCTCCTGAACTCAAGGTATCATTACCATAAAATTGGAACTGGAAAATACTTGTTTATTTTGAAAATTGCCTTCTACAAACAGAAACAGCAATTTAGACCACAAAGACATGTGGTCAATTAATCTGAAGGGTAACTGGAGAACTGGGTGAGGTTCCTCAGCAAGAGGAACTCAAACCAGACCTGAAGACACTCAGATGTTTTAAAGCAGTGGCAAGAGTTTGGTTGCCACGTCCTAGAACAGCAGAATCATGCTGGGACAAGAATTTCTGTGAGCTCTTGCACAGCTATTCCTCTAATGATTTTTAATGCCTTCTGAATTCGTAATTAGAAAGACATATCTGATAGTTAAATATTGAAGATTGTTATACATGAATTATTCCCTCCTAGTATTTTGCCAAAAGTATAATTGGAAGTACATTATGTGGGAGAAAAGCTAATTTTTCAGCTATTTATGCCTATGGATATATTTACCTTATGTCTCTGATGAAATTTATAAATGCAAATGTGGTTTGATTATCAAGAACATTTTACATAATTCACATGGATTTGCAGAGAGGTAGAAATTTAGCTTTCCTCTTTGTTCTTACTTTATTTCTACCTGAACAAAAATGCTACGTATTTCTTTGGCATGGCTGGAGGACAAGAGGCAGCAACAAATCCGAACTGTCCTTTTCCTCTCCATGCACAAAGATCCTCAAGACAATGAGTAATGTGAACAAGGGAGCAGCTAAATTGCTCTGGAGATGACTCTTCAGCAAAGAGGATTATCTACAGGCAGGTAACCAGGCAAGATAAAGTTCAGCACATCAATAAACTGGCTTTTTTTGTCTAATTAACACGTGCTGATCATGTCCCTGGGTTGATTTACAGTTCCATCCTTAGGGGTTTAGGCTGGAGCGTGGGTTACACAAGGCTGAGCTCTGCCATTGCAGTGACAACAGTGCATTTCTGCCATGCTTTGTAAGTGGTAATTCTTTAATTGTGTGCAAATTCATCATTAAAACATTTCTCACTGAGATGGGAGTCGAACATGCCGTTGTTGCCTTTGAGTAAGATTGTATTTTATATAAGTATTTTCAGGCATGAGTTTCTTTAATCCCAATGGTGTGTGATGACAGCTGCAGGTCAGGTGCCTGTCCTGACTCCTGTGTAACATTTCATGTCACATGGTGTTTAAAATCATACATTTTTGCTGAATTTCTTTTTTTTCACATTTTAGTATTGTGCAAGGAAATAAAATATGTAGCAAGATTTAAGGCCCCTCCTTTGATATATGTAAAGCTGAAGGCCCACAGTCACATGAGCTGGCTTTGCTCCAGCTGAGGAACAAGGAAAATGGAATAAAAAGTAGCTGAGATCCCTTTTTGCTCCAGTTATAGAAGTAGTTGAATAAATTTCAAGTCCATGACACCTGATAGCAATGAAAATGGAGAAAAGCCATAAACCCCATGGCATTATTATCACATGCACCATTAGCATTAAGATGAGTAGCAGACGTGCCAGAAAGCAGAAAGTGTAGGGATTTCTGGAGGGACAGATTCTGTACAGCACAAATACCCGACACCTCCCACGGTCACAGTTTAGTCCTCAGTGCAGCTCACAAGGTAGGGTTGCACATTCACATTTCACGACAATTTGACACGACTTTTCAGAAGTGTTGGAGAGAAAAGGATCAGGCAAACTTTAAAACGTTTGTGATATGTGAAAAAGAACTTTGAGTGGAGGAGCAAGGATTTCTCACCACGGCCTGTTGTCCTATGCAAGTGGAAATGCCAGAGCAAGAACCAGAGGGCAGATACTGCCAGTGAACATCCAGAGGGATATGGTTTACTATAAGGTGTTTTGATGCAGGGAGGGTGAAGAATCTTCAGGAAGCTGGCTCATACAGAGATCATAATCACAGAAATAAGGAATTAAATATGATTTGAAGAAATATTTGGATCCTTGAGAGGTTTGGCAATTTATCAGAGTCCTGTTCTTAAAAGATGATGCATAAATTCTAAGGCATCTACCAAAAGAAATATGAGGACAACGTTAAGCACTTAAAATAATCTTCACTAGGGCAGTTATGTTCACAGGAAGGATTCCAGGAAAAAGGCTTTCCTTAGTAATCTACACTTAAATAAATTATTATTCTCTGATGGACTAACATGACCTAACACATTGTGTGGCATAATCAGAAAAAAAATTAGTTGGAAGAAACATGTTACATGCATTCAAAGGGAAAAGAAGAAGGTTCACAAAGAGGGAAATAAAATGAAAAAAGGGGGGGATGGGAGGAAAAAAGAAACAAGGAGAAAAGGGAAAAAGGGGAAGAGCCTTGATTTTGATCCTCTCAGATCCCAGAGCACCAGTTTCAGGGACCCCGGAACAAATCCTTTCATGTCTGAAATAATGGGGGGGAAAAAAAGGGCTTCTATTGAAAAATCTTGCTTAAGGTTTTGAAAATAAGAAAAGGTCAAAATATATAGATGGGGATGAAGGTGAGGGAAACACAGAAAAGCACTACATGCAAATGAGTATGGCTTGGGTGGGAAAAGAGGAATTGGCAGACACAGCCACAGTGATGTTTCTTTCATTATAGTCATTTAATGACATTAATAACTCATGGACATATTAACAAAAAATTTGGTTCCCCCAAAAGCCTCGTACTGGACTCCTGCTACTCAAAAACAGAGGGAACGATGCAGGACTGGACAATTTTTGGTTTTGCCAAACACTTATCATGGACTGAGCAAGGAAGTGCAGCACAAGAGGGACTGGAGTCCTGCAGGTAAGAACATGATGCTGTTCCTTATGCCAAAGGCATGTGGGATTTGGGCTGTGATGGTTTCTAACACACTGAGCCAAACGTGTTCCTGCTGCAGATTCACCAAGGACAGAGGAATTCCATCACAGAACAATCTGAACCACTGCCTTTCCAGGAATTTCTGGGGGAAGGAAGCAATCCCCCTCCCGTTGCCATGGGCAGGCTGAAGCTCATTGCTCAGTTCAGTTAATGTATGCACTGAACTTCAAAAGTTTCACTTAGTTGGATAGGTGATGAAAAATTAATAATAAATTAAATTTTTCAGATGAAAAGTAGGAAAAGTTTTGCCACCAAGTTTTCAACACTACAAAATACTTTTGCAGGACAGTGTTGAAAATGGGTCTGACCACAAAAGTATTCCTGTGGAGAAGCAGCACTCCATTCCTAGTGGATTTCTCCAGCAATATCTTTTCCACCTGGCAGGTTTCTTTTTTAATACAGAAACTATTCACACTACGGGATTTAAAACTAATCAGTTTGCAAGCTGTTCTTAAACATCTACAGCACTATGAGTCTAAAAATAATGTTCAAGCATACATTCTCTATGTTATATCATTCTCTAATTACATTTCACCACAAGGGCATAAAGAAGGAAGACATCCTCCTTTTACACTGCAAAGGTGGGCAAAACTCTGTCGTCTCAGTGTTCAGAATCTCCAAGTGGTAAAGTTTCTTCTGTTCTGACATTTATTTTTAATTGCATGGGCCTCCATGCCAGCATGTGAACAATTCCTCCACACTTCGTTCCAGAAGCATTCTATCAATTACTTGATCTTCTCCCTCTCCCATGTGGTGAGTTAATAGAAAGTGATCCAAGTAAAACTGTAACAGATCCCTGTCTTTGGACTTTTTCAATTTAAAGAAGAAAAAAGTATTTGAAAAATAAAAATTGCATTTACTAAAAATAAAGGACCAATTAAAGAAGGGATCAAAATTTTCATCTAATTGTAACTATTATGGCTGTGCCTTGAGAAAATTCCACATTTTGTGAGATGTAAATATAAGAAAAATTAAAATCTACATTTTCTGTTGTAAAGAATAACCATCTGCCATTAGAAGGCAGTCATCCTTCACTTTCTTGGGAATGTCAGGTTACAAACAGAGCAATAATAAGAAATGACCAGTGCTTTGACTGACTGCACTGCTTGCTTTGGGCTTGTGCCCTCCCCTTTGCAGCTCAGGGGAGAGCCATCAGCAGCAAAACACAGGGATTTATCAATAAATGTACAATCATTTTCAATGTAAAATACTTGAGTGAGGTATCTAAACAGTCAGCATCTATTCATTAGTTATAAACTATATGCTGTTTAATATCTGCATAAGTGATATGGAGGATGGGATCAAGTGTACCCTGAGAGAGTTTGCCAATGATGCCAAATGGAATGGACAGTTCAGAAGGGGAAGCCACACTGCAGGAAGACCTGGATGGGCTGGAAGATAAAGGACATGCAAGTAGCAATCATTAAAAAGGATTTATTTTATGACTAGATCACACTATTTAAAAATTGAAAGTGAAATGTGTAGGTAAAATCAGTGCATGTGTCTGTAACATGGAGTATTGTGGCTCACCCTCAAATAAACCCCTTAACTGTCCAAATCATGATGGGCTCAATTATCATCCTTCTCCTCACTATGATCATCATTTTTTATTCTCTGGTCAGAATACACATGATTAGACAGATGATTCATTCACACTAGGCAGCTTATTCCAAGGGAGCCCAGCCCACTACTTCCTCTCTGTGTACAACAACTGAAAACATTGATAGAGAAAATATTTCTGCATATCTTCACAGGAAAAAAACCAGCAGTCTAATGCAGGAAGAACACAGCTTTCCTTTACAGACACAAGACAATGCAGTAACATTTCCCAGAGAAGTTTCTGGCCTTTACAATCATTTAAACTTCGTGGAAGGAAAACCAAGACCCATCACGTAGCTCTGATTGAAAGAATTGGCTCACATTCCTCAAGCTACTGCCTTTCCAGGTCCCTGTCCTTCCACTCCTTTGGAGAGGCTGGGTTTGTGACCAGAGGCACTCCACTGCAATCAGTGTAAATGCTCACATTTACAGTGACTCTTTAAAACACCCATGGCCTTGATCAGAGCCCAAGTGTGAGGGAAAGGGTGCTAAAAGACCTCATAGCCCAGCAAAACATGGACCCCGCTGACACTACGTAAACCTATGCTGATCTTGTTTATAAGAGGCCCAAGAACGATTTTCAGCACAGTCTGTTACATTTATCAAAGCTTTTACAAGTTCCTTCACAGTATTCCTCTACCAGATTGAACTCCCTACTTGCGCTGAGATTTCCAGAAATGAAAACCAGTATTAATTCCCTTATGATTAAAGTACATGAGCTGCCAAATAAAAACAGTATCTTCACATTTTTCCTTGAGTTTTAAATATGTATTTTTAGACTCCTATATTTCAAAACATGATTTCCTAGAAGATGGTTATTATTTTTTCCCCTGGCTAAGCACAAAGCAATATTAGCATCTCTAGCAGAAAGCCCCGGTAATTGGTTTGACAATTAAAAACACAAATATCAAACCACCACGGGAAGATTACCCAGGACCAGTAATTTGCAGCTTTGTTTAGCAGGACAGGAAGCTTAAGGGCATTCAACAAAGAGCATAAAATGTACTGTATAATGGCAGTGACATTTTCAGCTATCATTATTGTAAAAGGCTACAAAATGCATATTGTCAGCTAACATACCTGCGACGGCCTGTGACCTCAGAGCATTTGTTCAAAGAAGATGTATTTAGAATTGTCCCAGATATTTGGGGCACAGGTTCCTTTACTTGAGAAAACTCAAAACCATACAGATATCCTGAATTTCTGGCAGACAACTCTTTGTCCTGTTTTTGATCATGATAATACTCTAAAATAAGTAAATGGCGACTGCAGGAGCTGAGGATCCATAGTCTGTGCTACCACCTTCAGCTCCTCCATGAGGATACATCAGCAAACCAAAATGCACGGCTGCAAACGGTGCCTGTTTCAAAAAGGAACAGAAATAAAATAGTTTTTGTCTTTCAGATGTGCTGCAGGAATAGCAACTTTCTGTAACTATTGCCAGTGATCAAAAATGCTTTTTCATTTACTCTTTTGGGTACAGATGTTCGTTTCTTGACTCAGTCCTTCTCTTTTAACATTGGCAATGTTTTTGCTGTGGTTTTATTCTGCTACTCACTAATCTTATATTGGCCTCATAAGCCTAATTTTCAGTGTGGTGGTAGGGATTTTTTATATTCTTTGCTAGAGTGTTGTCTTTAAATAATAAGACACTGGCATTGTTAAGTGCCTGCAAAGGTACCAGCCAAAACTGAACAGAGACCATCGTGGTCCACATCCAGTGCTGCAGTGAGTCAGTGCCATCACTCTTCCCCTCATCAGAACAGCATTTTGGTTAACTCCACCTAAGTTAACCTCAGTTCACATCTGATATAAAGTAAGTCTCACAGCTGAGATCTTCCTGGACTAATGAAAACAATCTCATTTGGTTTGTGCTGTGAGATTGGGTTTCTGAACTATCAACTCTGCCCAAGGGCAGAGCGTGGGGGGAATGTGGAGCATCCCCTGCTTGGTCCATTGATCTGTGCTGCAGCCTCCTGTGCCTCCACAGCTCAAGGCAGGACACGGTGCCAGCCTCGTGCATCAGGGCTGATTAAGGATCCTGACTGCTGGCCTTATGAGAAACACTTACGGAAGAAATTGGGCAAAAGATGTCAGAAGCTGGAGGGGAAAAAAAAAAAGAAATGAAAGAATAGAAAATGAAGTGTGAAAATAGCACAAAGATATAAAGGGGCAAAGACAGTGATGAGTCAGGTGAGCTAGGAGAATGAAAATTACCTTGAAAAGAATTAAAGGGCATTAGAGATTGGAAAAGGAGCACATTTCAAAGATTGCACTCTTACTTGGATTTGGAAGAGCCTTTTTTTGAAAAGAGAGAAAGAGATTAAGAGTAAGCTGAGGTAAATAATGAGTCCACATCTAATTTACTAATAAATTAAAGTCAATCACAAACCCAACTAAACAACTTATAATTCACTTGGGATCCTCTATAAGGCTATTGAAAATGAAAAAGGTGCATGTGGGACTTATATTTCAGTTACCAAATGCTTAATTATTCTTGCCTTAACTCCCTATCTATGCAGCAGCCCACTTTGTATGAGCACACAGACTGCCCTCCACCCTGGAGGCTCTGCAGGAGCAGACACCAAGGCCAGCAGGATACCCCCCTTCCTGCAGTGCACATAGTCCATATGCATTTCACCCATCACCCTGTTTACACATCAGCACGGTGGTGAACAATTTGAGGTCTGCTCATCAAGATACAGATGTAACAGTCCAGATTGCAAAGATCGGGTTCTTTCTGGATGTGAGGTAGTACAAACACAGAAGTTTCAAACACAATTGTAATAATAATTACAATGACTTGGTGATTAGTACACAAGGCACAGGGAAAATTGTGCCTTTCTAACTCCTCTTTATCTCCAGCTCATACTCAAAGTACTCTGCTCCCTGAGAGGACTGAAATTCTCCTAGAATGAGAACCACAGCTTGCCAGCCATACAGACCAGAATGCCAAAGGTGAGGGGAAAAAAAAGGAATGGTAGTGGATTAGAGACAGGAGATGACAAGAATTCTCCAAGAGCCCTATTACTGCACTGCTGGCTGGCCTACAAGGACTCTTATTCTGCTGACACATCCAAGGGCAGCCAAGTAATGTTGAGTCCAGCAGGTCCTGCTGGCTCTCCTCCTTCCTCAGCTGATGCACCAGGCTGCCCAGGAGACACCAAGCCATCACCTTCCTGCAGGTATCATCCAACAACCTGGCCAGGCACCTCCAGGACTGCTTCCACAAATAAAACACACAGTGGTTTTTAGAACATCTGTAGCACCAGCGTCCTTCATAAACATGCATCTGCTCACTCATTTGTAAAACAGACAATTCTTTTTATTTTTAAGAAGCAGCTCTGAGACACAAGTTTAACAGGAAGGTTGTAGAGGCAGGTTTTGAAGAGGGATTCCTCCAGGCCCTGGTAGGATTTAAACCATAGTAACACTCTTGCTCAAAGGTAATAAAGTCTCCAAGGCAGGCACTCTGTCCTCCTGAGTTAAGGGTAATACTCTGAATATCCCAGGGATTATGTAGTACTGAGAAAACAGTTATTAAAAAATCTATATTAATTCATTCAATCTTACATCTTTTCCATTTTGTAAGGAAAATTGCATTTTTTTAAATGAAAATTAAAAGTATTTAGCTTACCCAGATCAAAGTTTCACTTGGAAACTCCATCGTAAAGAAGACTTAGAAGTGAAAAGCCTTTGTTTTCAGTAAGGCCAAATGAGGTATTGGCCTAAAAAGTCACCATTAGGGTCTCTAGCAAAATCCCAGACTGGTGCTGGAAAAGAAGGAAAAGAGTAACTCTTTCTTTTGTGCACTTAAACATTTGCATTTATAATGTTTGAAGAACAGAGAGATTGGGTTTGGTAATTTACTTTTTTTCCCCTCTCTTTATTTGCAAGAGGTACAGACTTTTAAAGCTTTTAAAAGACTTTCCAGCTTTTTGAAACTCAGAGTGACTGTGGATAGTCCCCTGAGCACTATGTCCTTGCTGTTCATGATCAAGAGAATGAAGATGCTCCCTATAACTACCAAGAAGAACGAGAAACTTTCCTACAACTAAAACTTTCCTGCACTGAAAATAGAGTGGAAGAGCATCTGCAAAAGGTTTCTTTGGTTTTGCAATTCATCCTCATAAGCAAGACTGTTTGCTTGGTGTGTGTCACATCAAAACACACATGCAAATTTAACAGGGAAAACTGGTACAGGATCTGCTACGAAGCACAACCAAAAGAGGTAGCAGGTCTCATTAAGAAATGGTTTCTTCTCCTACTGAAGGAACAGAAAGGATTTTTTTAAAAAAAAGAATTGTGTAAGTGCAGATAGGTGTTTCAATCTGGTCTCTTCCCAAATCCCTGTAATCATGTTTGGTGAAATGTACTCTCCAATAGGCTAAATCCCTGTGTCTTCTGCTTCCTTGTTGCCTGTTTGTTTGTGCTTCACCTCGTTCCTTTTCTACCATTTATGTGCTCACTTCCTGCAGAGCACTCATCCTCTTTTCTGAACCCTGGTGCAACGTGACATTTCCAGCTCTGAAAGCAGCCTCCAGATCCTTCGGCTTCTGAACCTGTTACATTTTTAGTAGTCACATTGCCTTTTCTCCCCTCCTGATTTATTTTTCTCCTTGATTTCATTCCTCCACCCACTTCTATATGACCTGCTTTTATGTGGATGACCTCTGTGGATCCAAGAAATCCTCAATTGCTTTGGTGATTGGAAACAGTCACCTATTTGTCAGGATCACAAGTCACCTCCTCCATTAGAACTACAAACTTACATTGAAGGCAAACAAAGTCTTCTCTCCCCTCAGGACAGGTAAAAGATGCACCATGTCACACAGAGACCACAAAAACTGATTGTTCTTTCTCCTTTCTTATCACTGGCACAAAAAATAATGGACTTAGGCAATTCAAAGTCCCAATAGAAATATTCACATTAACTATTCTATATTTATTACTCAAATATTTGTTGTCACAGCATTCAAACCTGCTCAACCTCTTCTTTCAGCAACTCAGCAAACAATTAAGTAAAAATCAAATATTAGATCAAGGTCTCATATCTCAAACAAAGATCACGGCTGAACTCCTAAATTAGGTCATGGAATACCTGCTACCGCACTGACACAAAACCAAACCCATCTCCAAAACAAAAGGTCAACATTTCAATCTGCAAAAGTCATAACATTGTCACCAGGAGTTGTGATTTTGGACTTCATGCATGCTGCTTTGAAAAATTCCTCATTGATTTTATTATGAAAATTGCTTTTATCAAGGCTTTTATAAGAACCATTTGCACTGACTCAGATCAGAAATTCAATGACTTTATGCAAAAGTTGTATGTGAGAATTAAAAAAAAATATTATAGTTAAACCCCAAAGAGAATTCAGACAAGCAGAATATCCCCCTACAGGTGGAACTTGAGTTGAATTCATCTAAGATGACACCTCCTCTGTTGTAAAAATAATTTTTAAAAGTATTGTGTCCTCTTAGTTCAACACTGTTAACTTGCACAATGGTCATGTACCTTGCTAATCTCTATCAATTAAAATCTACTTTAGTCCACAGCAACTCTGAGCCACTCAATTATCATTTTACCTCCTCATTATTGAAATGTACTCCCTGTATCTTCATTTCTTATTCACATACGTACTCTGAAATCTTATTTATGCCCTCTGGAAATCATCGCCTTCACTGAGATAAACTCACCCCTGATAGATAACAGCTCTGTTAGCACTTGGTAATCTAGATCAGATTATTAGATTAGGGCTGAACATGCATTAGTATAATAAGACAGAAATCTATTCCAATAGAGTGCAAACAAGCCCTGCTTTAGGAAATAAATGAATGCAACTCATCTTTTACTATGCCATTCAGTAGAAAACAAATATGATCTGCTGAGAAAGCCTGGAGGGGAATGTCATTTGTGGAATGGGCAGAGGTCCAGAAAGCATTGCATCTTCCTCGTCCTTTCCTTCTTTCTTCATAATAAGATCATCCCTAAAAGCCAACATGCACATATACACTAATTATAAATAAAAAGAAGCCACGTGAATTTTGGCTATCATGCTGTAAAAAGATCCTAACTCTGCTTTGAACATGGTGCATAAACAGTGGTCCAACTTCTTCAGTTTCCTGAAAAAGTCTTTCTTTCATAAATTTATGCAACAAAAAGGCATGAATCTTACTCTAAGCCTTTTCCCCACAACTGTTTCTAGGGGGTTTTGATTTGGGATCTTCCTGTTCCATTCTATAATCTCTTCTGCCCCAAAGGGACTCTTCAACTCTTTATCCTTGCTCAAGTTAATAGGGCTCAGAGGATTTAGCAGAATAATTCTTCATCTCCAGGAAGGGCTCAATAGTTTCAAAATGTGATGACTTAACAATACACCTTTATGCACTGACAAATTTCTTGCTTTTCTCCCTCTTCTACACTAAACCACAAAATTCAGCTCAATCCATTTTAACTCCTAGATCTACTTTTCAGTTTTAAAACTACCAGGAGAGATTTCTGAGCTGTAGTGTCTTTGGCTGAGATTTATGACAGGGAATTCATCCTTCTCCTCAACCCCCCTTTTCAGTTCATCATTGGGGGTAGGAGTCTTCTCTTCTTGTGTCTCGATTTCTCTGGGCAGGACAGCCAGAAGGACACTGGAGGAGAACCATGGGATGCTCTTGCATCCTTCAAGCAAAAGAGCTTAAACTGAAATGTCTGCCCTGTGGTCTATGTATAACCTCCAACCACATAAATCAGATATAACATCAAATATTCCTTGATTATTTAATATATATAATACATATAAAATCTTGATTTGATGATAGATGAAGACCAAAGACAGAAAGAGAAATGGAAGTTTTACTTTGAGTTTGTGCTATGTGCCACTTCTCCCAGCTTAGAGTCTGGAACTGGTCTGTGGGTACCCACTATTTGAGCAGCTGATGTGACTTCAGTGCATTCTTAACTTTATATTATTCAAATATAATTTCAAAATCATTCACATAAAATTTAAATATTATTTAAATATAAGAATATAATTTGAATTCTTAATACTCTTAATTTTCTTAGAATCCCTGCTAGTCAGTAGGACTGCTTTTCCAATTTTAATGCGTTTCATAAAACTCCTTGTGCTTTGCAGTTTCATTTAGATGGATCATAATCTTCTACTCTTCTGCTCGCAGTTCTGCTGGAATCTTACAAGGAAATCGAAACCAGGCTTGGAAAAAAAAATATTTCAACTGCCAATTAAACATTGTGAAAAGATAGGTTAATCTCAACGGGCCTGGAAGTTGACAAAGTCATTGTTTAATGTGTTTCGATATAAAGAAATTTGATAACAGCAATAAGGCCGTTCCAAGAATATTGTCCCCATGAAATAATTACATCCCAATAGGATTAGAGGTAATCAGCCACGCTGTGCCTCAGTGCACCTCGGGGGGTGATTATCTTACCACAACAACACCACCCATTGTGCTTCATTGCTTAAATGTGCTCCGAAAAAATAACATACTTTTAAAGTTTGCGGAGCTGTTCGTGCCAGCAGAGGGGCGAGCAAATTATAGTCATTGCATGTTTTCCTTCGTGCCATAAATTTGTGTTTGAAAAAATTGAAATCCCACTGGAAATTTGCAAACATGTTCATTACAAAAATATGTTCACCATTTAGACTGCAACATAAATAATCGAAATTAGGACATTCAGATTTATCTTGGCAGCCTGTACTTTTTTTTCCACTGCCATGCCTTTAATTTGTGTCACCATTTTAATGTTATTTAAATATGAAATTTTATTTAATGCATTTATGAATTGCTAGAATGAAAGAAAATAAATAAATGATTCTTAGATTATGAGCCACACAGAATATTATTTACTTACCTAAATGACCAAAAAATAAAGTAATAAATCTTAGTCCCTCAAATAAATGAATCTATTATGCCTGATTGAATGTATTTATTTATACTAATAAAAAATAATACCTCCACAGGTATTACTTGGCTGTTATTTATGTGCTGTCAGATATAAAATCAAATATAAATTTATGGCATAGACAAGAGTTCCACAGCACTATTCTATACAGTACAGAATTATGGCACCATATGGATTCTGCTGATTTCTTAAATCTGTGCATGGCAACCAACAGCACAGGCCAGCTTTGACAGTGCAATATTGCAGGCACCATTACTGCAATCATGGGGACAGGAGAGTTATTGATCATTACAGAGAGATCCAGAGGTGCCAGTTTATTTGTTCTGCAGATACTCAAGTGATTCACCAGATCAAACCACCAATGCCATTCTCACTGGGATACACCAGTGGCACTCGCGTTTACAGGCTCAGTTTAAGAAAACACAGCTTATCCTGAGGACTTGAGAAGCCTTGGCATTGTAGGGGCACACCAAGTGCAAACAATAAATTACAAATGAAAAGAGATTTATCAAGAGCAGTGACTACTCAGAGAAAGATCTCATTTTGGTCTTCTTGACCTTTCTGAAGACTGACTTCCTGGCTCATTACCAAGAACTCTAAAGACTATTATAAATGGTGGACTCAGCTGTTCTAGAAATTAATTATGCAGACTATAGAGGGAACTTAAGTGACCTCATATAGTACCATCTTTTGAATGACTGTTTTGCTTTGAATTAAAAGTCAAAGGTAAATTAAAATGGTTATCTTTACGACTGCATTAAGGAATCTTAACTGCATAATTGAAAAATAAATATATAAAAACCTGTATTTTTATAGCACATTACTCAGGAATCCCAAAAAAGAGTTAATGTGTGGGATTCTCCATTTTACAGATAAGACAACTGAAGCAAGGAGACAATAAAGTACAAGTTCAGCCAGAACTTACTGCCTTTTACTAGCAGAAACTTCTTCCATTAATGCATCCCAGTATTATGCTCCATTGGTAATGACTACCTCATGCCATTTCTACACTAGTTTCCACTAGAAAAACTTGTCTTTCAAGAACAGTAGCACTTCAATGTTCAGGAAGCCAAACTTAGAATAAATAATGAAAACATCCTTGTTCCATATGGCACTATCTTCTTTCATAGGACCCCTCTGAATTCATCTATTTTCTGTTCATGCTGAGAACATCTAAATGAAGGTGCTAATGCTGCATGTTTGAAGAGAATCAAAGCTGAAATCAAAGAGCAAAATGTCTTACTATGAAGGCACCTTTCAATTCGTTCTGTGGCATTTTGCAGACAAAGAAATAAAAGCCTCTACACCATCAGTGAGGCTTTGCTTAAACTCTGCATCACAGAGACTTGTAAATCTACTGTCACAACTGCTCCAAAATTTCTCCTACAGTCAGCCAGAATCAATGATTATACTAGAGGTTTCCAAAGGATTTTATATTTTTATTTTTTTTTTCAATTCTGAAAACTATTTATTTTGAGGGTCAATCACTGCTGTTTAAATCTCACAGTGGAACCAGCATATACACATGAAATGAGGAAAAAATGTTGCTTTGCCTGATTGTTGTCTTTTTCCTAATACCTGTAGCAGCAACAGCTTCTGAAATCAACAGCTATTTTGGGCATTGTGTGCTTTTCATCAAATTGCAGTCGGTAGAAATACTCTCTCTAGTGATCTTCAAAACTCTGATAAATGTGTCATAAAAATCTATTCATAATTCAATACCCACATTAGTACTGGTGCCATTTGGGAATACATCATTTCGACAAGGACTCAAAACACTTACACAAGGATGACTGGAGGAGAAATATTTCCTTTCTAGTTAGGCACAATGGGGCAGATCTTAGTCTGCTTTGTATCTCCTCACAAGAGGCACAATGCCAGAAAAGATCCCAAATCAAGCAAACAAAATGGAAGAAAAAGAAAGAAATCCCATGCAATTAGCTAATTAGAAATCCCTCACAAGGACTGGAAATACTGGTTCCCAAAGGAAAAGAGTGGGGTTGAGCCCCGGCCACTTCTGGGTTCCACAATGAAGAGTCTCATTACCAGCTCAGACATCAAGGATGAACTAAAGGAAATGTCAGAGGGTCAAATCCTCCCCTCTGCTGCTTTAGGTGCATAAGATTCTTCATGAATCCACGAGGCTCTGTCTCCTGACTGTGGTCAGTTCCTTTACTGCTCCAGCTGGAGTGTTCTGCTACAGTTATCACTATATGTTCAGTCTATTACACTGATTCTTCCTTGTTTTAAGAAGACTTCTCACCTTTGGACCTCCCTATCAACTAAACAAGTTTAAAATGTCGCTGAGCAGACAGAAGAAACTGAGCAAATCAGGGATTCTCACATCTCTGCTGGCCCCATATTTCACCTTGCAGAGCCAGCCTGAAGCCTCTCCTTTTTCCATGCCAGAGGAACCTAAGTTTCTCTGTTACTCTTCTAACTCATCTGCTTGTCCATCTCACCTGCTCTTCCACTGCATTTCCTTCTTTATTCTTCTTCTCAAGCCATTGCTCTGCAGCAGTCGTGTCCCCTGCACAAACCTGTCAGAGTTTCAGTGTCACCAGTCCTGTTGCTTCTCAGCTCATCATTTTTTCTAATTTTGTTGAACTTCTTGTCTGCAACAGCTGATTAGGGTTGGTCTTTTCCAGTCTCAAACTAGACCCAGTTCCATCCAGCTTTTAGCTGCCATTAACTTAGCCTTAATCTAGTCTCTAAAAAATTGAATTAGCCTCCAACCTTCATTTGGGAATGTCCCTCCTGGCAATCAGCCTTTCACTGGAATTCTTGTATTTGATTCTTTTGTGATGCTGTGACCTCCCAGTTTTCATCCCTTCTCCTTCTTTGCTTTTTTAATGATCCTTCCTACCCTTCTTCCAACTTCCTAGGTGGTTCCACAGTGTTGCATCCATTGTCACCATGTTTGCTCCCTAGTTCCTTGGATACTGCCATGAAAGCCACAAACTCTGTAATTGCCTTCAGGCTAATGTTTCACAGAACTGTGTCTCAGCTTAAATATATCTACCCAGGTGTTCTCTCTCTGGCATCCTCTACACGCCAAGGAGTCATCCAAAGGCCAGGAAGTTTTCAGTTCAGTCCCAGAGGGCCCTTATTTCCAATACAGATACAAGCAGTATCCTCACATGCTCAGCACATGTGCATCATCTTTGACTCAAACCTTATTGTGGCTTCTCACATCCGGGCTGATTCCAGGAGGTGCCTTCTCATACCTGAAGGTTTTCTTGTGCATCCACATGATCAGGCTTTCATCTTGGATGCCAGTGCTTAACAAAATAAGATGGTGCTCTGGACCAGTAGATTTTCATACTATCATTTCATACATCATCTGAAGATGAGAAGCATCAGCTTCGGGCAGTATCTTAGTGGAGCAGAGATACACAGTCCTTTAAAATATATACATATTTTGTGTACGTATACAGGTCAGTAGATGCCCCAGACACCCCAACGTTCTCTCTGCTGAGATATTTGAAAGCTGCATCTTGCTACCAGAACTTTATTTTAGAGTTTTATCTCTTGCCAGGTATTTCTTCATACGGTGTGAAAAAAAATAAGCTTTAAAACACACAATCTCCCTAAACTCAAAATCTTCCCAAAAGATTCCGCAACTGCAAACACCAATAGTGGCTACATTTTTTTCTGCTCATTTCATCCAGCATGAGTCTCTTTCCAGTGCTCACTGCCTGTATTTTTCCTCTCAAAATTAAAAAAAAAAAAAAAACCCAAAAAAAAAAAAAAAAAAACAAACCAACTTGTTTTGGAGGAAAGAAGCACTTAGAACTGCTGTTAACATTTCTTCAGTATTCTAATGAACTTAATAAGCTCCCAGGATGCTTCTTACAATGTAGAGAAACCTTCAAAAATATTATAGTGACTTTGTTTACTCCAGCTATAAGGAGCACTCCAGATGACTGGGGCGATACATCAATACTGCACGTGTTCTTTAATGCTGGAAGAGAGCTCACAAGAGGAAACAATTATTCACTTTGAAGCTTTTTAATATTTCTGAATGTGACTCAATTACAATATTCTGTCTGTACACGTATTTTTTGTTTCACCTGAAATATCACTTGATTTATGATGGAGCCCTTTTTTATTCTCACTCAGTTCTAATTTCATTTATATCTCGCTTACAGGTTCTCTATAATTCAGTAGAAGGTGCAGTTTGACACTGTTCCTCTGACACCTAAACTAGTTCCACGAGCTAACAAAGTCCCCTGACTCTGCCTAGAGCTTTGAAATAAAGAACTCTTATTTTAACTCTTATTTTTCTTACAATAAATGTGTCTAGACCCTCAAAAAATTATTTTAAAAATTTTAAAAAATAAAAGCAAATTACATAAAAATGAGCTTGTTGTCGCTATCAGAACAACAGGTGGGGCTTGGCAAGGCTCAGTACAGATCTGCTCCCAGTTCTACCAGTGGCTCCCACTTGATTTAACCAGGAAGTCACCTCCCTTCCCCATCTATAAACAGAAAATATGTTGCAGCCCCCCCTGTAAGGCATTTTAAAATCCAACCATTATGTAAGTGAATTTCTTCACATATCAATCTCGCAATTCATTGAATGTTTGAACTCTAAGGGTAACTGAATTTGCATAAATAGCTGTTTATTGAAAGTAACTGAGAATTAAGCACTTCCCTCAGATACCATTCTAAATAACTTTTAGAGAGGTAAATTACTTTAAGGTTGAATTTTTGGGGTGAGAAAATAGATCATGTTGCTAATATGAATTACTATAAACTGCCTGACTCCCTCAAAATATGCAGAAACTGCAAGAGAAATTAAAAAGTGGCAATGAGCACGTTGGCAGTAACAAGAGGCTTCAATTTACAAACTAATTGGGACAGAAGAAAACAAACAACATCAAAAGAAATAGTTTGTAGACTGAGGTCTTATTAACGAGGAATCCTAGATGAAGTTGTAGCAGGGGAAGGGTGAAAAAAGGCACCTGTAATGTGGCCACACACACCTCAGTTCCACGGGGTAACTCCTGGACCTCCAGCACACCCACTGAGCAAAGGGCCAAGGTCACAGGGAGTAGGTCACAGGTTGCTGGGATTTTGCTCGTGATTAGGAGATGCAATGCAAGAAATATTTCACTTTATTGGCTCAAGACTCAACAAGTTGCCTGGAAATCACCACAGGTGTCCTCATTCTCAGGGATCAGGCCACCAACAAGGCTATCCTTACTTTTGTCACCCCCAGCCACCAGCAGAACAGAAGGAATGACAATTATCCTCTCCACAAACATTATTTGCTCTTCTGTACTGTTTATGTTATAGCACTGCCAGCACCTCCTTTTGAGACACCCCCCACACAACATATAAAAGTACTAGATTTAATAACCCTTCAGGAACAATTAAGAAGCTTAGTTAGGAAGTGCCCTGTGTCTCACACAACTACAGGAATACACCAGCTGTCCTGTAATCACACCAGCTGCATCTTACTCTGGTTTTCCACAGAGACTGAAGTTCCCCACTATGATCTTGTGTGGTGAAAAAGTAACACTATTAATCCGGAAAACTAAATATAATTAGTTAATAGCCTATCTGGTGATGAATTTACTGATAACTCAGTTGTAAGGATAATTGCTTACATTTGTACTAAAATGGCATTGCTACTCCTGTATAACACTCATTGCATCCCTTGGCCAAATAACCCAGAATAGCAGATTATGGTCTGAAGCCTTAAAATTCCACCAGACTGCTCTTTTACAATATTTAAGGGAAAACAAATCGTTTGCTACTTCATCAGTATCATGAGACTGGGAAAAGAGAACCTTTGGGAAGCAGAAGTCCATTTTGAATATATATACTCATATCTTCTTCTTTTGCTAAACTGATTCTATCCTTATAAAGTATTTCTTCTGAAATTAGCTAAAACATCTGTCCTTTCTAACTGCAGAATTTGATTTTTTTTTTCTGTGCTTCAACATCACAATCTTCTCAAACTCTTAAAGGAAGAGGTTATAGATCATCATGCAATCAAAGCCAGAATGTTTTTATATTTCCATCTGCTTCTACCACACTCTCATTTTACGGAAAATCACTTTCATTGCTGCTTCTTTCTTTCATTTTACTGTCTATTTACTTCTCCAAAAGTAAACTGGGTGGGAAAAAAAAAAAACCCCTCTATATATTCCACAAAGTTCTTATTTAAGAAAAGTGCCTGAAGCACCAAAGAACCACGCTTGGGAACTCACATGGAGGATGAGCAAGCATTTAAGTCGCTGAAACTGCAGCTGGGGAGATGCAGCAGCATCTCCAGTTTCCTTTCTGACCTTGGGCAAGTCACTCACTTGTCTGGATGCTTCAGTTCCTCTCACTCATGAAAAGAGGATGGAAACATTCCATTACACACAGCCCCTTCTGCATCTTTTTAATCTCACAGAATTTGCACCCTGAAATGGCTAATCCTTGGAATAGGGTGACACAGCGCCCAGCACAGTGAATGGACCTGTGGTTATCTGCACTACAGCTGTTCTTAGAACTGAAGGAACAACAGGCTTGGTGTGCCTCAAAATAGTGGAGTGGGAAGAAGTGCTCAGGAACACAAAGATCACCTTTCATGAAACAATAAAAACACACATCACGCTCCTATAGGCACACATGGGCCCCACACGTTGTGTGACACGATCTGCCCAGAAATTCAAGCAAAGCACATTAGGAATTTCAGCTGCCATTACCCAACTACCAGGATACCTTCAGGGAGCTGAAACGAGTCAGGTATTAGTCGATGAGCAGCAACAGCTAATGTGGAACCTCGAAAAAAAAGATTAGAGAAAATTCTACATTAAAACCCCTTTAGCTCCAGGGAACACACGCTAAAAGCACAAATCCCAGCATTACTTCATTAAGAATATAGAGAGATTTTTTTAAGTGTGAAAGAAAAATTTCAGGATAGGCCACACAACATCCCCTTCTAAAGGAATTTTAGCAGAAGAATGTTTTTTCATGTTGACAAATCTGAACTGCCACATTTTCATACAAATGTTGTACAGAAATAAAGGCACAATAGAAGACAAACAAGTGACTTAGTGAATTGAGTAGCTTAGTGATTTAGTGGAGACATAAGGCTGAGGCTCTAAGAAGAAATGAAGATTCAAACTCTTTGAGGCATAAAGATGCTGTAAAGGAAGGAGAGAAAGAAAATGTGACAAAGGACATGTGGCTTTCTGTGACATATATAACTAATGACCAAAAAACTTGGACTAAAGAAAGACCAAGGCAGTTAGGGATTTAAGGCAGAATATAATTTTTTTCCCAGCAAGACTATAAAAATTTAAGCTAAAAAAGAAATCAAATGGCTTCCAATGTGAAAAAGCAGTAAACATTATGAATTTTTAAAATGTATTTGAAGGATGAGAATCCTCCCTGAGAACAGAGAGAGGAGAATGGTTAATTAAAACTACCAGGCAAACGCAGCCTCTCTCAGCTGTTTCCCAGCTCGGTTTCAGACATCCCATGCTCCTGTATCTGGTACAGCAGGAAGGTTGGTTGGTATCAGTCAAAATATTCTTTATTCTGCTGACACAGAGTGCATTTATATCAGACTTGGGTGTTTCCACACTGCAGACTCCCCTCACAAACCAGCTGAAAAACCAGTCCCCAATTATGCCACATGTATGAGCAGCATCCCCTCAAATCTCTGCAATTCATGCAGTAACGTCCCATGGGTTACTGAAGTTGAATTTTCTCTTTGTTGCCAAACACCAATCATCTAGTTTTAAAAAAAAAATCTTGTTGAATTTCTCTATAAACTAATTATTTTGTACTGAGTGAAGGTGGAAAGAGCCAGTAAGAATAAGCTTGCAGAAATATTTTCCAATGAAGTGGGAAATTTTTCATTCACAAATAATTTTCAGAAATCTACCATAATTATAAAAATTTTCTGTTCTTTCCTCTAAGGGGAAAACGTTTATCATTTTGATCACCACTTAGCAGTGTGAAGGTGAAAAAAAAGTAGGAGTAAAATTTAAAATCCCAGCTCTGCTGTTTCCTTACTTTTCTAAAGAAAGGGAAAAAAACTATATAACATAGCACACTATTCAGTTGGCATGAATATTGTAAATATACTTGTAATATTCATATAAGTTCATAATTTTATTGTCCCAAGCACCTGAATTTTGGAGACTGAGCACTTGGGCTTCTGAAGTCAATTGGGAAAATCATGAAGGAATTCAATTAGGAAAAAAGGAACTGTAATTCTTGCTTTTGGCATTCACTCTGGATTTTAGGTCCCTGCATTCACTAGACCAAAAATGACTATCTAAAATTGCCTAAGTTTGTTCATAATAAAAAGAAAAAAATCTTTCTTTTCTGGTTCCATTCTGCAATCTCAATTTTGCAGGATGTAACAGTGAAGTTTGCACATTAAGTTCCTAGAAGCTCAATTTTCTATTCGATGGCGGGGGTAGGAAAGAGGAGAAAAGTAGTTTTCACTTGGAAAAGAAATAACCAAATGACAGTGCCATGTACAAATGTGTGCTACAAAATGTAATTTTGGGGTGGCTTGCCTACAGGAAAAAGGGAGGTCAAAGATGCCATTAAAGAAAAAAAGGATCTATCTTAGGCCATTTAAGTAATAATGTGTGATTGCTTCATGTGGTGTATTTCCTACTGTCTCATTCGTAAGAGTTTGAAGTAATGAGATTTTTCAGTTATCTTTTGAAGAATATTCAGTAATCCAATGGCTGAATCCAGAGCTGAGTCAAGGTCCTGCACATCCTTAAAGAAAAGAGAACTGGGAAATGCAAGACTTTATAGGATTAAACCCTGACACCACATTCCCAATTAAAAGGGAGGAAACACAAAAAAAAATAACATAGGGAGAGACTGTAAAGACAATTAATTATTTAATGTTAATGCGTATTTTTCTCTGAAGATGTCAGTATGCCACAAAAGCAAATCATCTTAAGCACCACTTAGAAAGGAAGCAGATTTTGATTGTCTGGGGGAGAGTTGTATGAGATCAGATTAAAAAAGGCAAGGAAAAGGTCATACTTCAACACACCCATGTTTACTAAACATTTGGAAAAGCTAAAGTGGAAAAGGGTGGCCTGACCAGCCTGAGGCCAGTGGAATTATGAACACTGTGTTGGAAGTCCAGCACAACCCTAAAAACTTTGTGTTCTTAGTGCTGTGCTGCAAAGCTTTAATTCAAGATAAATCCAAGAGGAAATGGAATCTCTCAGAAGCCTTTCAAAGCAGATAACTGGAAGTCTTTTATTTCTTAAAAAAAAAAAAAGGAGGAAGAAATCTGGCGCATCTGCAATTTTTGCTTGTTACTGGAGTATTCAAATATGACCTAAAATATTGAATCTGACCCCGAGGAAGGTCTGTACATTGGCTTCATAATTATTGATGCCTATGGTTAAGCACACTTAGGATTTTCTATTCAAGGGCCAGTTTTAACTTGCAAATAAAACTCTCTCAGAGTAACAACTGAAAATTTCCAAATGGGACATTTAGTTTTGCATCTTGGTTGATTTTTATTTTTTCTTCATCTCGAGAAAAGCAGCTGAGCTGCTTCATTGGCATGAGGTCTGGTGAAAATGTGCTTTGTGCATGTTGACATTTGGGACAGTCTTATCTAATATTTTCATTCTCAGAAGCAGAGCCCTGAATTTTTAGCAGAGGCACAAATCACACAGAAGGAAAATCCTGTTGCCCACCACATTACACTATTCAAATCTGGCCACGTTTTGAGTGTCTGAAAATATTTGCCCAGTTAGAAACCCACTAGAATTTCACAGCTAATTTCTCAGCTCAGTGCCTTATATCCTCACAGCTCCTTCAGTCTGAGTGGACTTTGCACGCAGAGGCTCCTGCCCACGCTTGAGCAAGCCCTGAGCCATCCCCATGCAGCAGGAACTCAGTGTGTTCTTGCAGGCAGCTGTTCCTTTGAGAAGACAAATACTCCTATCATCGACCATGGCACAGGTGGATGGAGAGCAGTCAGTTCATCTCTTCTCTACAATTATTGTTTCCACCCTGTCCAAGGGGAAAAGAGTCAAAGCCAGCTTGGGCCGCAATGCAGAGGAGTGGATTGTATACATACATGTATACACATATCTTTTATATGCATTATACATATAATTTTTTATATATACTATACACACATACACATATACATTTATATATATATAAAAATACTTCTGAGAGTTCCATTACAAGACACTATGCCAAAAGAAACTATATGGGGTTGTAAAAATCAAGTTCTCCAAAAATAAAAATGGCAAAGGGAGAACTGCACTTGGACATTTCTTTAGCTGCCTTCAGCACGCAGGTTCTGGTACAACTTCTATGTACATGACAGTATTAATTTTTAAAGACAGGAGTTCCACCTCATTCAGGAGACAATGTTGTGAATTCAAGCACAGACACCGGGGATTTGATTTGCAGAGAAACTCACATCTGTAACTGAGAGCAGCAGAAAATGCAGTTTGAACATATAACATGCTACAGAAGACACATTATTTTGAAAAACCTAAATACTACTCATTTCAAACTGGATTTACAATATTAGCACTTACTTTTAATCTACACCCTAGGTCATATTCACACAGGGGCCCAACACTGCCTCACCTTGCAGGGGTGCCATGCTAATTAATTCACAAAAAATTGCAAATCAGCAAGATACAAGAGCACTGAAAGCACAATGCAAAAAGAAGACTATTTAATATGTTGATGTAAGGTTTCAGTAGCACTCAGTAAATAACCAAAGAACAATGACTAGAGGAAATACTGAGCTACGACTTATTCAGTAGGAACTTCATGTTGAACAAAGCAAAGGTTATCTGGAACTAGAAGGGTGGTTTAAAGTGTCATAGGTGACTTTGATCCTGGGACTTCTAAGTGCTTGACTTGCTTGACTTTGAGATTTTTTTTTACTTTTTCCCCCTTAATAGTATTGTAGGTTTGGACAAGGTCAGTTGTATGTAAATTGGACTAACTTAATGATATTGGGTGGAATTCAGATTAGAATATAAAAAATCCCCTACAACACAGCTGAAATTTAAAGGGTTCCTTGTTGTAATTAAAGGTATGCTAAATTGATAAGGAAGAAAATCTGTCTGGAGGGAGCATAATGACCTCCCTTGTAATGAGTCCCTCCAGGCAGAGCAATGGTCAGACCCATAATCTTAATGTCACCTGCTCACATAGGCAAAAAAGTAAGTAAGGCAACAACATATATGTATTTACCATCTCCATTTTCCTGGTAACCTCTGTTCTATTAGCAAACAGTGGTCCAAGTAGCATGATCACTCCAAAACAATCAGAACTGTTATTCCTCCTTCCAGAAACAGAGTAAAAAGTAGAGTCCCTCTTTGAGGATGAAAGCTCTGTAAAAAAGGCATGTTGTTCCCTTGGTGGGTAGCATTTGTTTGAGCATCTCCCACCATGCACAAAGGAACTCTGCAGACTATGTCCAGCTGAAGAATGCACAGTAGTTGCCATTCAAAGCACAGAATCCGAGTGGATTTAGACATCTTGCAGGGTTTACTCAGATAGTATCTGAGCACTGAATTTCTTGAAGAGAAATTTCCATGTCTCCCTATGTCCCATTTTAGGTGCCCAAACCATCTTTTGGGGCTCAGTGTATTCATAATAATATGGACTAATGGCATTACAGGTGAATATTCCCTGTTCTGCTGGATACCAACAGGAGGAGAAGGAAATTCTTATTGTTGTAGTAGCAGGTACCTGCCTCTTCTCAGATTCTCAGGCAGACCTTTGGCTGCATCTCTCTCAGCCACCTGCCTGAAGCAGATCCTGTTTGACACAGGATCCCAGGACCTCTCTGATACAGGTCTCTAAATCATATCCCCTTGGCTGGTAATTGCTGCTGCAGCCTGCCAGACTTCCCTCCAACAGAGTTTTTTCTTGTGGAAGACAAGGAGCACTACTAAAAGGCTGTGATGCAGAAAACAAATTTCTCAAAACAAAGCATGATTTATTTTGTCAAAAGGTACACAGCACTCAGACAAATGGACTTAAAATAGCAGAGCCCAGGGCAATAATGTTACTGCTTGGCATCACCTTCAGCCTCAGGGGAGATGTGATTTAACCTTGATATCCACTGCTCCCTCGGGTACCTTGTCACAGCTGCCCTGGCCCTTGGCTCTCAATCACCTCTAGCAGCCTGTGGCAGCTGCCTGCTCCTCTCTCCACCAGGTTACAACACTCCAGTCTTGTACCAGATCAGGGTCTTCTTGCCTCCTGCTTTCTCAGCAAGACAGCCCTGCTGCTACTATTAAGACTCTGCAGCTGCAGCTTGTGGATATAAATACAATCACTCTGTTCAAGTATTTCTGAAGTGCTCTTTTTCAGTCCCTTCTTTTACTTTTCTTGCCTGTTTTTTTTTTTTTTTTTAGTTCTTCTCTGTTCCCCTATCTTCTGCCTACATATTTCACTTCCCATGATGGAACTCACTCCAAAGAGCCAGACAGACACTACAGTCATGAAAGATACTTCCAAAACAGAGGAATGGAAGTACTGGGCAGAAGAAGACTTTGAATTTATACCTGCTCCCAAGAAAGGGTTGAAAGCAAATTCCAGTACCTGTACAGCCCCTGCATTCAGCCCAGGGCTATTTCCATCCCTCCTGTCCTCATAACTGGAAGCTATGAACTTTATTACCCATTCTGAGATCTCTTCTTCCCCCTCTTTCTCCAGGATACAGAAATTCCACTCAGAAACTAGATTTAAATGTATCTTTTAAGAGAAGACATCAGCCTCATCCTTTCTCTGTGGTTCACCCTACTGCAGAGTTCCTTAGGAACACTATGGAAGTGTCATTTTGTCTCGCAGAGAAACCTGCAAGTGGGTTGTAAATGTTCAACAGAGGTGGAAAAAGGAAAGCAACAGAAGCCCAAGACACACAGCAGTGTTTCAGAGCTACTGGTCAAGAAACAACATGCCAGAAGATCATTAAAGGAATTACTTTAATGTCTACACTTTGTCTGCACTTGGCTTTTAGCATTTAGCAATATTTGCTCCTATGTTAGCCCATGCTTTTCTTACAAGGTAATTTGCACTTTCTCACAACCCAGGGGAGTGAAGTTAACGCAGACTAAATGAAATGCCATGGCATTTTTCCTTCTCTCTCAAATGATGGGGGTGTGAAAGTCCAGAGAACGAGCCATAAACAGCAAATCACACAGTAGGTGGGAAAAAGTGGGGAGGAGGGAGTGACTAGATGAACCTTCCATCACTGATTGAACAGGACAGCACATTTGGATGAAATTAAATTTTGGTGTTGAAATTATGTTGCAGCAGGGATGATCAGATGAAAATATTGATAGCAATAAAACGAAATTCTAAAGAAAGTGGCACTACATCAGAAGACAGCACATTGGCACTATTTATGTTAATTTCTCCAGGTTTCATCCCCATCTGCATTAATGTTGACACCTCATGTAACCAGGCAAATAACTCTCAAAGAGCCAGGGAGTGAAAGTAAATGATTTCAGCTGCCATTAGGCTCCTATATAGTGTAGTAAGCAAACGCACCAACTCATTATGACCTTGATCTAACAACCCCAGGAGATGGCTCAAAGGCTCATCAACCACTACATTTTTAAATGTTATTTCATGGAGAATGTTTGTAGGAAGTTACATTTCTCTTACCTGTTTTCAATTATGACAAGCAAAAGACCGGCAGAGGAGAGTTGGGAAAATAAAAATGAGAACACAGAAGGAAATCAGAGGCAAGTGAATCAAAAGCAATAAGCAAGCCTCTTTCTATAGCCAGGCATGTCTTCAAAACTATTTAAGAGGTCACATATAGCAGAGAACACCTATGTGGGTCACCTCAGGGTTATGTTAGCAAGCATATCCAATTCCATCACCTCAAAACCTGCCGCTCCAAAAATACTTCTTCACACGTGAAAATAACTTTAAATAAATTACAGCAGAGTCCTATTGGTTTGCAATTCAGTCACTCTCGTGAAGCATCTCGCAGAGGCTCTTTTTTGGAAAAAAGGATACACTGAATCACAAACTTTTATTTATTCAACGCAATGAAGGCCAGATTTGGGCAATTGAAGTCAATAGAAAAATTCCCGCTGACTTCAATGGACTTTGAATTTCATGCTAAGTTCTCAACAGACTTTTGCCTTGGCTTTAATTCAGCTGTTGTGCCCTCTCCTTCAGGTGCAGGCGCCATTTGGTCAAATTAACTGTTGCCAGGCTCAGGAGATAGATGGGATTTTGGATCTGTGGCTCTGTGGCTGCCCCTGTTACATTTTCATTTTATACACCTGCCGCTCCTTTTCTAATTGGAAAATTACTTTGTTATACTTAAATTGCTTTCAAAGGCAGTATGTCCAGGCCAGCAGATGCACTAATGAGGGTTCTTTATCTTTAAGATGTGCAAAGGCTAATTTTCTTTTTTTACTTAATTTTAGAAATATTTTAGTCTGTTATTTTTTGGTTCACATTTAATACCAGAAGGAAGGGACAGAAACATAAGATGCTTTGTTGTAATCCTTAATGGATTAGTGCTATTGATCAAGGAGCTTTGGATGCTGATGTGAATTTGTCACTTAATCTTATAGGCATGTTTATCTATTTACCAAGAAATCAGAGTGTCAAGCTCTCAGTGGTATGAGGCCAAGGGCTGGCCCATCTGCTTCCATACCTGGATACACTTCTTAAGGAAGGGAAATAAATGGTCAAATTATATATCATTGGGTATTAGGGTGGGGATTGCTGACGCTCTTTTCTAACTCAATTTCATGTAACTTCATCTAAACAGAGCAGTTTCATCAGGGATGGAGCAATGCAAGACAGCATTCGGTATTAAATTAGGCAGTAACCTGTGCAGTGCATGTTAATGGGAAGAAAAGCTGCATTGCTGGGATTTCTTTCTTTTTTAATTAGATACAATCAGTTTGACAAAAGGACATTGAGTGGTCTTGATTTTCATTTCAGAGAGATGTGATCATACTCACAATGTATTTGTTAGGCAATTTTTAAAAATGCCATATTAGATTATTAAAGTAATTCTTCGCATACATCGTTCGGGCAAACTAAATCTGAAGTGACCTTGAAGAAATTAAAGTTTCAAATTTAAAAAGGGGGAGTTTTTTAAGAGAAAATAAGATTTACTTGAAATTCATAATGCGCGTCCAAAATCTCAGCTCTTCTCACTCACTCACAAACCTTTTATGAAGAGAGGACTCATGGATCTTGACTTCATTCACAGGAGGAAAAGATAACTGGAAAATAAGTGTGTCAGCTGAAATTACATGTAAAACCACTGTGACTATGACCTGGCAGTGGTTAAAGAGTAAGGGGGGAGAAAAATGGAGCTAAGAGAGCTAAGAGAGGGTTACTGTATCAGCATTGTATGAGAAAGTAGAGAACAGAGGTCCTCGATGTATTTGGTCCAGAGATTCCCTTTGGATGAAATCTGGTCCATTAAACTCTCCATCTGTCCTTTCCCTGCCACCAGGATCCCTCTATTCTCTCAATGACTTCTCCTCCACAAGAAACACCCCGTGAAGAAATGCCCTGCTCAGGAGTGTGGAAAGGATGACTGACTGACAAGGAGGCTCAGAATGGCAAAGGAGATCACAAGACATGTTTGGACACTGTGTGAGGTGGAAGAGGACTTGTCCCAGCACCGGTGGAGCTGAGGAGGAGGTGGTGAGAGCTTGCCCAGAAGGCTGGGGAGGGGAAATGGGTCAGTGTGGCTGTGAGCTGCACAAAGGCAGCACAAAGACTTACTTTGGTGCCAGGGAGAGAAGGTCCATGACGAAAATGGAGAAGGAAAAGCACTGAGTGTTGAGCTGGTTCAGAGAAGGTGCAGCAAAAGTATTGCAAATGAGGCAGAAAGGGTGCAAAGCACCACTGTGAAACTTCTTACAACCCAACAAGACAGCGAGTTATCTTCCACAAGGTACATTTTCAAAGACTGCAAGCTGAATTTAGATGTTGCACAGGCTTTCCGTCCTCCAGGTTTTCTTGTTTTAATTTTGCCCCTGCAAATTAAAGCTCACAGTATTTTGAATAAAGTGTTTTCATAGAACAACCCCTGATCTCTTTGATCTTTCTTGCTGCCTGGTTCCTAGTTTCTAATTCCTACCACCAAACTCCAGTCTCAGCCTGTACTTTCTGTCAGTCCTGTTTCTTTACCTGAATCTGATTCTGCTACTTATTCACAGCTTCTTCCAGCTAACCTGACCTTTGGTCAAGAGATGGCACTTCTCCCACAGACTCGGGAGGTTCTAATGGTTTTTAGCACTGACACAGCTTAAATGTGTCAGCTGGGACTGACTCTGTTTCCATGCACTTGAAACTTTTCTTCTGTGAATACAGTGGTTACTCCAGCACATCTGTTCTTTTCTCCTACCCAGAACAATTGCAGGCATTTCAAAAGCTGTGGATGATAACTGCAAATCCTGGCAGAACAGTCTGGAGAGTTTTTCTGAAGTACTGATATGAACCACTGTTGTCAGTAACTTTGTTAGAAGCACATTGACCCTGATCTTCAGGAGCCACGTTCTGCTGTACCAAAAGTATCCCACTAAAACAGACCTCCAGTTCCTTCAGGATATCCTCTTCTCTGTTGTACCCTCTTATCACTTTGGGTTAGTAAAAATGTGCTTAGACTGTAAATATCTTTTTGCATCTCTGCTACTGTGAAGCCATGAGACTTCTGCAATTTATGTTTCTATCAGTGTAGTCTTCCACATAGCAACACCTTAATTTTCTCTATTTAAGATATATTTCCATAAAACTCCTGCAATGAAACAGCTCAGCAAAGTTTCTTAACAGTACATAATTCACCACTTTTGCCTCCACCTGCTCCAGGCTGGGCATAGTCTCAATCACAGATAGAATCAGAAGACAAAGCAAAAAGGTCTACAAAGGACACTATCACTAAAAAGAGACACTGGGATTTATAACCTGTTCTCTCTGAGCCAATGCTTTAATGCAAGTAAAGGCCTACAGCTGTAAACATTCTGCCAACAGTAGAATAAGAGTGACACCCAGTAGAAGTAAAGCATTTGTGTATTGAGAAAACCACAATCATTTCTTGTACTTTTTAACAGAATAATTTCAAATATCATAGAATCACAAAATCACAGAATGGCTTGAGTAGGAAGGGACCTTAAAGACCATCTAGTTCCAAACACCCCTACTGTGGGCAGGGACACCTCATACTAGACCAAGTTGCTCCAAGCCCCATCCAACTTGGCCTTGAACATTTCCAGGGATGGGGCAGCCACAGCTTCTCTGGGTAACCTGTGCTAGAGCCTCCTCACAGGGATGGATTTTTCCGAATATCTGACCTCAACCTACTCTCCACTGGAAGCCATTCCCCCTTGTCCTGTCACTACCTGCACTTATAAACAGTGTCCCTGTGTCTTGCTTGCTGGCTCCCTTCAGGTACTGGAGAGATCACAGAGAAAAATCAAACACTTGTCCTGTGAGTTCTTTCCCCTTTTTTGGACAGTGGAAGTAACATGAGAGGGAGCAAGGAGAAGGTGAAGACCAGAAGAGTCACCCAACAATTTGTTCTGACATGAAACAACAAAAAACCCCATCAAATGTTCCTGCAGAATGGAAACCCATGCACTGAGCTGGATACACATGCCATCAGATGCAAAGACTCTTTGCCTGATGCTCCCACATACAGTGCTCTTGATGCTTTACCGTTTTTTTCCCCATGTGGAGGAGATTTAGGCCTGGTAACCCTCAGAGCCATCCCAGTTCTGCATAAGCAGCAGAGGTTGTTTATAAGAAATGTAAGCCATTAAAAAAAGATGCTGAGGAAACTTTAGAAATGGAGCTGTTGTCAGCAGAGATTAAATTGTATACCAACAGCACGACATTTATGCACTGCTACTTAAACTGTGACAAATGGTTGCAAACATGATAGTTTCAGGATCTTTAATCTAAATGAATGGTGCTTTTAGCCTACCTCTGACTAGAATTCATTTTGGAAATAAAGAAGCATTTCCTACTCATCTGGGTACAGAACTACACCAGCAATGACTAAAAGGGCAGGAGTTCCAGCCTTCTCAGGTCTCGACAGCACTGCAGTGCACTGTAAGGACTGGAACAGCCTCTCGTTATGTATTTATTCCCTTCTGAGTCCCAAGCAATGTCTGTAAATTAAGATTTTACCTACCTGTCGACCTTAGAGAAATTGTTTTCAGGGAGTTTTTTCTCCTCTTACATTTTTCTTGTTATAACACATAATGTAAGCTCACATAAGGCAGGAAAAATCACATTAAGATGTAATTTTTAAAATTACAAATATCTCAAATAACATGTTATTCAAAAATTTCCAGCATTATCAGTTTAACTGTAATATTAACTACTGGAGAAAACTGATGGCATAGGTAGTTTATCCTACTGGCACTGAATTTATTCCTGTACTATCCTCAGAGACTCTCAGCTGAAGGAATTAAACACATGATTCTTACAAACAAGTATTTACAAAGTGATTTTTTAGTGTTTATAGACTCGTAATACAATATTTATAAAATAATCTAATTGCAAACATTCCAAGGTGTTCTTCAGCCCATGGCATAAGAGGAAAAAAACCACTCTGTTATCCCGCCCCACTATGTCCCCAATCCCATTCCTATTCTCAGTCAGTGGATTGGCTGTACCCCTTGAGATTTTGGAATTAAAGGGAAAAAAAAGAAATAAAAGAAACAGAAAAAATATATTAGTGAGAAAACATTTCTTAAAAAAAAAAAAAAAGGACTCATTACAGTTACAAAAATGTGAATATGACACATAACCAGGTCACCAGATTCTGGTGCTTGAGCACATTTCTACAGCAGTCCCCTCGCACGACTTCAAGATTTGCAGCTGGGGGGTCACCTGAGGTGGTGAACTGAGTGACACACTAAGAGAAAGATCCCTTCAAGTCGGCACTTTAAACCCTGAAGTTTCCGCCAGCTTTTTTACAGCCTCTATATTTTAAAAAAGACAATAAAAACAATCTTCCCTGTTCATTTTTTTTTTTTTCGGTTGCTGTTTGGGTTTTTTGGTTTTTTTTTTTTTTGTTTGGTTTTTTTTTTTTTTTTTTTGAGGGAAAATACAATCTTTGCTCCGGGAAAAAAAAAAAAAAATAAAAAATTCTTCTGATGAAATACTTAGAACAAGGTTAAAGTAAAGTTAAAGGCGGAGTGAAGAGCAGGAAGGCAGTGCCATCTCGTGGAGGGAGCGCGGGGAGCCGGCACAGCCCGGCGGGGCTGGGCTTGATGAAGCGCACTCCCATCATCATCCTCCTCTGCGCACAAGCGAGTCTCTGGAGCTTTGGAAATTGTTAGGATTTCCCAAGAAAATACATCTGATTAAAAAAATAAAATAAAAAGCCTTTAAAGATCCATCTAACGCAGAGATCAGGATGAAGCTCTGCGTTCCGTTCCCTCCAGGCTGGCTCTGCCCTGGGAGGTTTCCAGCCCAGTGCACAGAGCAGTCCCGGCGGAGCTTGGGCAAGGGAAGCTCATCTGTCTGCTGATGTGGCAGCAACACCTGCCACCAAAAAAGTCCCCTATAGCAGCGAGGCACAGGGTTGTGTCGGATGCCCAGACCATGACACGAGCCAGCCCTGTGCAGCCCTGACCAAGGCTGAAGGGCTGGCAGAATTCCACAGCACAGCCCGTGGTTATCCAGTCACCCCCGAGGGGAATTGCCTGGGTAGAGCAGAGCATCACCCTCTCATTTTTTTTTTTATCAGTGTCTGTTATTTCAATGTATTAGAGCTGAGATATTCAAGGCTGCCTGAGGGTTTGGAGAATTAGATTCAAAATGTTCTAGGCAATTCTGAATATTCCTAAGAGAGTGATTTTACAATGCTATGAGTCTGATCCTTCAATCCCTCCTTGTGTAAGGAGCACTTACTTAGAAAAATAGTTTAAGTAGTATTGTCTTTGAGCCAAAGTTTGACATTTAGCTGCTGGCCATGCCGGTAGCACATTTTTCCTCATGCTCTCCGATCTACAAGTAAACTCAGAGAGAGCAAAACCTGCCATCTTGCCTTTGGGCAAGGTGCACTCCTGGGCGTGCACCAAGAGCAGAGATGCTGTAATGGTGAGAGACACGCTCCACACAAGTGGAAAATAAGGACCTTACATGCTGTGTTAGAAGTGGGGAAGACTTTAATTATTCTGCAGAAAATTATGTCTCTGTTCATCTGCTATTGTGCTGTGTGGTTTTTTTGTGAGTTTCAAATCCAGCAAGAGCTAACAGGCACAGGGATGGGAAGAACAGACCCACGCATCGTCCCAGGACAGGACCGCTCTCAGTGAGGAGATGCAGCAGAGAGCAGATGCTGCAAGGCCAAAAGCAGCTCCCTGCTGAAGGCAGAGAAACTGGCTGGGAGCAGTTTCAAGGCCCCAGGACAGGCAAAGGCTGTGTTGATAAAAGACAGACTGACGACTGATGTCAGTCAGATCGATGGAGAGAAGGCAAAGCAAGCTTAGCTCCGGCTTTAAAGTGATGCCAGGGACAAACAGGGCCTAAGGAAAGTGTACACTTCAGGGAGGGGTGAGATGTGTTGGGCTTTAGCGTGGATTTTTAGGGAACAAAATGTATGCAAGCACCTTGCTTGTGTGCCTGTGCCTGCCAGTCCACTCAGGAATTTTTAAATCTTTCAACCAGTTTAACCAAACCCAACAGAGAGGTCAGAGGCTTGAAGGCCCTGTATTCCTAACACAGTTTATCAATACAAATAATTAGACAGCCATGATGAACTTCACACTCCCATCAAAGAAAAGCTGCAGCATGAATCAGAGTTCAGCCATAACCAAGCTCCAAAACAGGCACAAACCCATAAGAAACCAAACTCTCTGAGCTCTGCATTATGTAGGACTGATGTTTGCTCTTAGACATTTCTCTCCATCACTAAATTTAGTGGCTGTTTTTCCTACCCAAAGCATTTAAATTATTACATCTCAGGTGGCAAAAAGGAGATGGGGTGGAATGCTGATTTGCTTTAAAAACAGGATGAGCGGTGGGATTTCATTTGGAAAGGAGCACAGAGATAGACCCATCTTCTGAGAGAAACAGCCAGGAGAAAATGAAAAACAGGCCATAGCTCACCGTGAAAACATAACGCCTGAGAAAAAGTCAGGCCCAAGTAAAGGGTGGAAGTAAATATTCTCCATTTCTGTCTAAAATAGCACTTCCAGACAATTTACTCTCTACCCAGTGCACCAGAATGGCTATTCACACCCTGCAAAGTAACCTTGAACAAGGTGTAAAAAATGCTGTGCATAAGAAACTGGCATGAGTTTCTAAAATGCCCTGACTGTCTGATTCGATCCAGTGAAGGGTTATGAACTGAGGAAAAGCTAAGGTTTTTCCACTTCACTCCCAGCTGGTAATTGCACTCATCATTCTTATTGTATATAGGAGACCATGGCATACTGTGTGAGGAGATATTTTGTTGTGCAGGATAGAGACAAAGAACATGGACAGTATCAGCAAAAGCCTGGCAGGGACTTCAGCATCACAAAACTCAAACTAAAAACTATGGAGAGCTCAGATCTGTGATACCCTTTATTGAATTCACTAAAGCTTGGAGGGTTCAGAGGTTTGGGGTGGGGGTTGCCCATGTCTACAGCAGGTTCAGTTCTCTAACACAGTCAATGCATTTCAGTAACTCTTTTCTTCTGTCCATATCCATTAAAGCCTTCTCTTTAGTGCTTGATGTTTCTCAAAATGCACATAGATGAGCATCAGAGAATTTATCTGCAACACATTTGCTAAACTCCACACTGCTGAGAGAAGGACACAGCATCAATAAAAGCAGAATCATAGATTCATAGAATGGTTTGGGTTGGACGGGACCTTAAAAACCATCTAGTTCCAACCCTCTTTCCTTGGGCAAGGACAACTTCCACTAGAATGAGTTGCTCAGAGCTCCATCCAACCTGTGCCAGTGCCTCACCACCCTCACAGTAAAGAATTTCTTCCTATAAATTCTTATTAAGTCTCTGATGAAAACATGAGGTCTGTACATTTTCTTCAATATACTTTGATTTTTCAAATGCACTATTCAACTCACTTCTCAAAAAATATTTAAACACATTTGGACCAGTAAATTGCCAGGTATTGTTGACTAATATACACAGCACGTCATTTTATTATAAACATTTCCAGGTCTTGCAGAAAGTAAGTTATGGACTCAAATAAGCATGGTTTCAGTTTTGCAGTTCAAAAGTCACCCCAGTTAGTGACACTTGGCACCAAGACATCTGGTGACTTGCAAGAATGTCGGTCTGGTTTATGAACAAATTAACCCTAATTAGTAACATGCTTGGCAAGTGATTGGACACAGTTGTGTCCCACAAGGGGAATATTTTTAATAAACATCCTACACCCAGATTTTACAGTTTCAGTACATTTTAGCACTTGAAACTTTTTAATTGTAACTGGGCATTTGCTCCCTGTCAGCACCCAACTCCCCCCTCCCGAGCAGGTCCTGTTTTTCTGCTCCACACTGCCCGTGTGTGCTGGAGAGATCCACGTTGTCATTTGTGCTCCTTTGAAACTGTGAATGTTGTCAACACTACATCCGACTGTTGTGGCAGTACCCAGAGGTCCAGCCCGGTCACCATCACACTAACTATAGTCCTTGCCTCTGAGGAGCTATTTCACAATGAATAATTTAGCTGACAAACTTAGTCTGCTTGAGAAATACCCATGAGCAGATTTCAATTTCTTCAACCACAATCATTAGTCAAAATATGCTGGAATAAAGATGGGGTGAAAGAGGTTGAGGGAAAGAAAGATGAGGAAAAAAACCAAGAGGGATCATACCTGTATTTCTGGATAGCACAGCATGACTTCAGGCTCCTAATTTCTATTCCTCATGCCCAATGAATGAAATTAATTTGGGCAGAAGAGAGAGAAAAAAGTCTTTGCAGACTATGAAACAAGCTTAGATCAGAATTAAAGCGCTAATATAGATTTCACTGCTTTCCATTCCAAGTACAAGATTGTCTTTTTTAATCATGTTTCTTCTATGATATAGACGCACCAGAGTGCCTGTAAGGAGAGGTGGAAAATCCTCCTTGTTCCCTAGCCCACAGGCAGAATTCTGAAGCAGAACTCACACATTCCATGCACCCAGGGATGTGATGCAAATGCAAATGCACCCTGGGCCAAGCCACGAGTTGGGAACAGCTCACCCTGGACAGGCATCTCCCTATGACAAGATGCTCCTGCATCCCAGCTGAGGATGGACACACACCTTGGCTCAGACAGAATGTGCCACCCCTAAATGCTCTTCATGCAGAGTGCCCCAGCCAGGAGATTTAGGAAGACTGAAAGAGAGAGAAATTACCCATGACAGGAGATGTTAGGCCAGTACTGAACTGGTTCAGACTACGGGAAGACACAGAGCAGGACCAACAGGTACTGCAGCGCCTGCCTTCAACTGCTGCACTTCCTGAGTTAGTGCAATGTTTTCCAAACACATGGGATTTGTCACACTGTATCCAGGACTAACATATCTAAAGGGAAACTCCTGCTTCCTCTGCAAAACACAAGCAGAGTTAAAATAAGAGCCTAATTCTGGGGTCGTTCCATGTCCGCCAGAGTTATTATACACCAAGTGCAACCAACCAGCTGCAGAATTATACTGATGTACTTACACAACAATATTGCTCCAAATATAAAAATCCTTAATATCTGATCTATCCTTTATCAGGTGCCTTAACTGCTGCTGCTTTATGGCCTAGAGGTATATGATGCATTTTTCTCAAGCCTAGTGTCTGACTTGCAATCTCAATTTCTCTAGGAAAGGAAAAGAAATTAAATTGTATTTTACTGTTAACTAGGAATGGCTCTCTTGTTCAAGTAAAATAAAACATGTCTTTGATTAAAAAATGAGCATGTGGCACTTATGATGTTTTATAAGTGACTGCGAACTGGTTCCCTGACTCATAACAATCAGATGCCATTTTTAAGACTGAATGAAATATTCAGTGTCCACCTTCCCTTTAGTCCTTCAACATAGAAGAGCAATTTTGAATTAAAAAAGAAAAAAGTCTCCCTACTCCCTTCCTACCCTTCAGCAAGTTTGGCAGCTACATTACTGCCACGGAAATGAGCATGAGCATGTGTGAGCTCTGTGCTATATGAGCAGAAATTTTTGACAGGCTTCTTTATTTTTCTAAACATGGGAGAGGGATGTTTGCTCTAGTTCTTATACACAGGAGGTTAACAGTGAATACCAGACACAATGATCAATCAGAACTAAAAACATTTGCAAGTTCATATTCTAAATGTCCCTTTTGGAGTGATGATATTTGCGTAAATAATTGCTCAGGATTTTCTAGACAGAAGATTATCAGCCCAAGTATCTCCCAGGCAGGCAGCAGCACAGTCCACTAAGGACACAACTTGGCATGGAGCTGCTTCAAGGACAGAAAAGATAACTAGACATACCTGCCTTGGGGGCAGGTCATCAACAAGGGGCTGTCTCCCAGACAGGTACCTCTTCTTGTCTGCCCGGAAAGCGAGTTATGAGCCTTTGCACAGCACCTTCCAGGCAAGCAGCTTACTCAGGTCTGCCTAGAAGGCAGGTCAGCATGCAGATACACCTAACAGGCACAAAACTGTGCAAGTCTGCCTCTCCATACCTTCAAAGACCCCGAGACAAGCCAAGAATTTCATTTTAATGATCTCAGCAGAAAGCCATTATTTCCTGTAAGAAATAATTTTCAGTACAGTTGCTGGATATGTCAGGCTGCAGTTTCTTTAACGACATATTCTTAATGCCAGACACAAGAACTGAATTGCTTTTTACAAGGTTCTGGTAGTATTCTTGATATAAAAGGAAATGTTGTTTTATGAGATTTGGCAGCGGGTTACTACAGACAGCAAAATGTCCAAAAGAACAGGCAAGTACAGCTGGAAAAAAAACTGACAGCAGACACACTAAGAAATTATATGTACTCTACCCATATAAACACAGATGTTGGCCTACTGTTCTCTCTCCCTGTAACCTCAATGACTGCAGTGGAGGTTTAGATAGAATTGACAAAAGCAATAAATGAATTTAAATATCATTCAATTCAAAAGGATTAAAAATTTTTTAAAACGTCATTCCGCAAGGGCTTTAGCAAAGCAATAACTTTAATCACTTAGCTAGAGAGCTTTTTGACAAAGATGCAGTGTTTACTTTGCACATCACAGAGGTGTGGTGCCAGTGTATTTGTGAATCCAGCTCTCCATCAAGAATGCTCAATTCAGGAACTCAAGTTTTCTTCATTACGATATTATCTGCATTGTCACTTCTTCCCTGAAAGCTGAGATTGCACACGAGCCACAGCTCTGGAGCAGTGTCTGAAACACCCTGACAGTGTGTGCTGGCCCAAAGTGAAGCAGAAATCTTGGACAGAGAGCAGTTAGTGACAGCCTGAAGTGAGAAAGGAAAACCTGTGACACTAATCAGTATTTCTTAGCATGGAAAGGCCATATATCTCCGAGAAAGATTCAGCAGCAGCCACCATGAGGGAAGAGCACTGGCTTAGACTGTGGGCTGGCAGTGGGCCAGTCCAGCCTACTGGGACCCCATAATGCAGCTTGTTATGGTTATTCTAAAATAAAGAGAAGCAAGAGAGAAGAGACCTGCAAGAGTTCAAAATGTGCTGTAAGATAGACAGTAAATTGGGCACATTCTAGGGGAAAAGCAGGGCATATTCAGAAAACACAAGGCAAACAGCACTTCTTTAAACTAAAACAAAGCGTTCGGTTTAATTCAGAGCACCAGTGAGCCACTTCATACCTGCACAATCTTTAAAGACACAGCATGTGAGACCCTGCTTTTGTGTTCTGCAGGACCACCTGGTCTGCCAACTGCCAGCAGGAATCTTAATGAGAGTGACTTATCTTTTCCCAGTGATATCCCCAAAGGCACCCAAAGAAAGGTCAAATAATCTTTGTAGAAGGTTCTCTGTGTCTGAGCTTGATCTTTGGTGTGCAATCTGTAATATATGTGAAAAGCTTACCATATAACAGAACCGAGAAAAAGATTGTATAGTGATAAAACCACAAAAAAATGTAATTCCTTCTTATATTGTCATTATACATGAGATTGCTCTGGTCTGCACAGATTCCTGATCTAACTAGCTTAGTAAAACTTGTTTTACATAACACTATCCACACTGATAGAGATAGACATTTATGTTAAAAGCATAATACTGGCATTGTTCCAGGTTTGTTTGCCATTGCAGAATACCCTCCTGAGCTTTTTGTTTGTTTGCTATGGTTTTACCTATTATTTATTAAAGTGTATCAGTCCAGCTCCACTGAACCATTGAACACATATTCACCAACAGGTGTGGATTTAGGCTTCCAAAACACTCTTTTCAACTAAAGGACAAGTATTCTAGAAAAAAAATCTATTTTAAGGACATCACTGCTTGTTTGGGGTTTTTTATTTTACTTTTTTCAGTTTGTGAAAATACCTTATTAAACCTTTCAGGTTCAACTAATGATTGACTAAATGAACTTTTTAGAAAAACTTCCACATCCCTAACTAAAGATAAAAGTATCCACTCCCAATGCCTCAAATGTGAGTAAAAGGTCAGGGGTGAGAAGCTTCTATTCAAAACTATAGGATCAAAAGTTTAGCTCTGAATCTTACACAACATTTCTGCATAAGGGTGGCCTTGGATTAGCCAGACAGTGCCTGGTAAGCGTTCACAAAGCAGTTCTGACACATTTTCTTAGGCTGGAGCAGAGGACATGGGTACCAGGAGACGCTGGCACTGCCGGTTGGATGTGGAGTAGCAGCTCTCACATCTGCCAGGCTGCACAAGGAAAGGTGTCTCCAGTACACCTATTTCTTCGCACAGCCCTTAAAAGTTGGCTGTGTTCTTTAAAAGACACATTTGAAACCGAAATAGCTGTGTGGTTTTATACACAGGCAGACGTACATGTATTCCACTTGGATTTCTCTTCCAAAAGTTGAGAACACGCGCCCTCTAATGTCAGTATGTTTCCAGCAGCAGCTGAAAACTGGCTTCCCCACGATGCCCCTTTGGAGCCAAAGTGATTGTGAAATGGTGAGGACAAAACTCTTCTATTCTGGTTTTTTTTTAACTGAGCAATTATGAAATAGTCTTAAAACTTTGCCTACAGTTCAACAACTCATTATTGTTCTGATTATGCCCCCAGCTACACTGGTACAGAGGCAGATTAACTCAACTGGTGGCAGTGGAGTCAGTTCTGAGCTGAACCTGAGTGACTGAAAGTGAATCTGTCCTCTAATTTGAACTATGGAATCACGATCACAGATGTCTTTGTTAACAGAAATGCTGCTGTTCAATTGAAGCACTAAGGAGAACAAAGTGAAGTAGCTAAAGAATGTCAGATTTGAAGTATCTTCATAAAAGACTCTAAAAACCAAGAAGAGGGGCAGAAACCACACAAACAACTTCAGTTGCAGAGATATTGCAGGAGCTCCAGTAATTACACAATCAATTGTATTTCTTTCATGGGTTTGGGGATATCTTTGGATTTGTCAGCTCTGAGCACTTGAAAGAAATTGTTAGAAACACATTCTTTAAAGTGCCTCCAAAATTTTGTGCAGTACAGTGCTCTTCATAAAAAGATATTGTAAAACTACAAGTATAAAGGGGGAAAAAAAGCTTTTTTTGGTAGATCTCACTATCGTTCGAGGGAAATATAGAACAAATCAAACTGCAATAAGCATTTTGAAGTGTTTGCAATAGTTGTTCCACACAAGTGAATGATTCTACATCTCATGTTCATGCTCATTATTACAGCAGTTCGAGTATTTTTTAGAATTAAAATTCAGTTGCATTTCTACAGCAGCATTCCACGCTTACAGTAACACAGTAAACCGTTAAAATAAAAAAAAAATCCAAATAAATATGGGCTTGTAGAAAAATTTCATGCCCATTTAGTACTATAATATCTACTCTCATACTTCTCAGTGACCTAGAAATCTCCAGGGAAGTTAAATTTGCCATCAGTGATCCAAGCTGGTAAGTCTGGATCATGAGATATTGCAAAACAGACCTAGTTTTGAAAAGGCAAAACCACAGAATGTGGGGTAGTAAGACATTACACAGACTGGATTCGGAAAGGATCTCTGCCCCCAAACTGTGCACAACCTCTGAATGTTCTAGACAACATCTTCCCAAACACCAATCAGGCTCAGATAGGATGGACTTAAAAAGCAGTGAAATGAGGCAGCAGGCAAGGGACAACTCTGGAAGGTTTAATAAACAAAAAAACTCTGCAGAAATACTGCTTAAAATGCTTTGTTTCCAACGGCAGGTATGCTGTCCTCATATCATCTTTGATTCGACAGGAAAAAATGTGCCTTGTCACCGTTCTGCTGAATGCAACCACAATCAAAAATTACTTGTGAGGCAGTTAATAACAACTTTGAGAGTATCAGCAATAACAAAAAAAAAAAAAAAGCGACACTTAGGTTTGGCAAGTTTAAATGGTTTTGAAATAACAGGTGAATAATACATTTGGATTTGCCTCTGTGGGCAGTCAAAGCAGAGAAAATTACTGTAAGACAATTTTTTTTGACAAAAAGCTAAGATAAACAACTCAGCTTCTTTTTGTCAAAAGTAACAGAGTGGGTGTATGAGTAAAATGCAGCAGGCAGAATGTCTCTGGAGTTTAACAAGGCCTCTAGCACACAGCCACACAGAAAACTCATTAACACACTGAAGAATCATGGCACAGATCAATTCAGATGAAGAACTGAGATTGTAAGTGAAGAGATTGCAAGTGAAGAGATAAGTGTCATGCTAAATCTGGCTGGCTAGAATATCAAGAAGGGACTTGTTATATCCCACATTAATCAACTACCAGCAGTGCAGGGCAGAGCTGGTCCTGCTCCTCCCCTACCTGGGAACTTGCACTGCAGTAGGAGACTGATAGTTGAAAATGTGTGGAGGATATTTATTACAACCCAGAAGGTTCACCATCCCACCTGACAGGACTTTAACACATGAAGCTTTAAATCCACCTCATGATTAACCTTTCCCCATTTAACATGCTCAGTACAAATATCCCTTCTCCGAAAATCTCTCTTGTACTATTCCATATTATGATTACTCCTCAATCTTCTCTCCTTAAAATCATTCTCTTACAGAACCTGTATAGGGTAAAATGCCATTTAAAACATTTTTCAATCAACAGGTATTTTATGGCAGTCACATTTATTAAGAACTGCAGTAAAAATGACAACTCCATCATCCAGGTTTGTGAAGGACAGAAGCAGTTGTCACAGCCAGCCAAAATCCCAGACAGACACATAATGGATAATGTTTAGTCAAATACATTATTTTTTCAGCTGTGTGGACCTTTCCAGCCATCAACATCCTTTATTTGTTTTGCTTTGTTAGATGCCTCTGGACTCTCCCATGAATCTGTCAAATGTGATTGAAATATACCCAGTATCCTGGTTACTAATACATACAGAGAATCATAGAACATCCTGAGTTGGAAGGGACAATCAGGTCCAACTTCTGGCCCTGCACAGGACACCCCATGAATCCCACCACATATCTGAGTGTGTTGTCCAAATGCTTCTTGAGCTCTGGCAGGTTTGGTGCCATGACCACTCCCCTGGAGAGCCCGTTCCAGTGTACAGCCACCCTCTGGGTGAAGAATCTCTTCCTGATAGCCAACCTAATCCTCCCTGACACAGCTTCATGCTGTTCCCTCAGGTCATATTGCAGGTTACCAGAGAGAAGAGATCTGTGCCTGCCCCTACACTTCCAATCACAACAAAGCTATAGAGAGCAAACAGGAACACTGTGGATTACTCCAGACAAAACTGCATAATTTGGGTACCTGATGCCTCTTCACACGGTCAAACAGCTCACATGTGCACTCAAAACACCACCAAAATGCAGGGTCAGTGAATATTCCTCTCCTTTGAGGACAGGAACGCAGCAGCTGCTTGAAGTATCCCCATAAGTGGATGGCTGATCTGTGTCTGGAATGTTTGCCATGGCAATATTTGCCAAAGCCAAAACACAAATTAGAAGGTCTTAACACAGTCAGTGGCTTAGAAATCTCTGCTAGAGATCTGAGCTGCTTTTGCCTACAACAGATACATCCCTTCTCATATGTGTCAGCAATATTGTATATGGAAATAGAAATATGTGTAATGACTGATGGAGAAGGTAAACAGAGAGCATAGTCCTTCAAAACACATGGCACATGGCAAGAAGCACCATGGTGAGAGGCAGAAACAAATGAACAGTTGTGCAAATAAATAGTATTTTTTTTCCATAGGATAATGCTGTATTTCTGCTCTTGAGTAAAAAAATGTTGAGCCCAAGTCAATGTGACCTGCAGGCGCAGAATGATGCCACTGCTTTCTAAAGGCATTTTTGTCTCTAAATGTCTTTTCTTTTTAACAAGGGAAACAATTTTGTGTTTTACTTTCTATTTAATGGAAATACATTTGGAAGGTTTCTTTGCCAAGACCATAGACATTCTGCACTACTAATTTAGATTTGTTTCTTTTGTTATCCTCTAAATAACTTGCTCCCTTCGTATGTATAGCTTTTCCAAATTGCTTTCTTCAAAATTCTTTTCTTTTTTTTGTATTTCCTATTAACACTGTTCTTCAAAAAAAAAAGGCAAATTAAAGAAATACCAGCTACTAGACTGCAACTAATCAGTGAGATACTTCAAATTTCCAGTCTTTTGAATATTGTTGAATGCTTCCTTACAATGGATATCAGATAACTTTCTCTGTGTAGCTCGAAGGCAAATTTCAGGCAAAAACTTATCACTGCACATAAAATACTGCCCACTCTTCTGCTTTGCATTCATGCAGTCCCATTCTTGCTTGCTATTAGCAATTCAGCAAATTGTAAAATAACAGCAATGCTGCACTACTGCACCTTGCTAGAGGTATATGCTCCCCCTAGCACTTGCATAAATGTTATCCCAATCAATAACCTAGTAATTAAAGTCACCAGCATTTTGGCCTTATTACAAGACTCCTTATCTGTCAAAAAAAAAAAAAAAAAAAAAAAAAAGGCATTTGTTGGTTTATTTTTTTAAAAGTGCCTTGGAAACAAAACAAGTATCATTTGGACACCCCTTTGTCCTTAACCCCTGCATTAGCTATTGCTGTAATGTCACGGAAAATTGTTCTGATTTTCTCTGCAGACACAACATCATTTTGCTCCTGTGCATCTCTTATTCCTTTTCTCATTCTTGGTTTATCAATAAGCCATAAATTGTGGCTTCGATAACGCCAGCAGTAGTTTTGACTCAAGGTTCTTTTTGTTGAAAGGGGTTGGTTTGGTTTGGTTTAACAGCCAGCAATAAAAAACCCAAAGAAACAGAGATGCTAAGGACAGGAAAACACTGGTAGCAAATGAGTGAGTGTGACAAACAATCAATTATCTTCACCGCTCAGCTACCTGAATGTATCAAATCCCGGGTGAAATCCCGCCTCCATTAAAGTCAATGGCAGTTTTGTCATTGGCTTCAACTGAGCTGGAATCTCTCTTTGGAAATATTGTATGTGACTAAATGGGAAAAACCTGCCTGGAGAACAGTACAAGCTTACCTGGGAACTAAAAGCAGCACTTCTAAGTATTGAAATTCAACTCCAAAACTTTCTAGATCATTTACTTTTTAAAAGGTTAAGCAGACAGAAAATAGAGTTTTTAACACTATAGAAGTAGGATACAATTGTGTTCACACACTGAAGGGAAAAGTATCACTTGTGTGATTTTTAACATACCTTTCCCCAGCATCTGGTGATGAAGGGCCACATCCTGCTCTGCACCCCAAAAGAACTCCTTTGGATCAATGGCATGGCACACACCTGCTCATCCACCCTCATACTTCTGCAGCCTTTGCTATCAAACACCTCAACCTTGAGTTAAGTTCATTGCGTCTATATTTTGCTACGGAAATCACAAAAATCTTAAAAACATCTTTTGATAGGGAATCAAAAACCTTTTCCCCTCTTTCTCTCAAGTAATATAAATAAAAGTTGCACTAAAAAGTGTTGCTCATTAATATGCCAAGGTATGGTACCACGGCAATTGTCTGACAGAGCTGTTTGTCCTCTTTTTTTCCTGCAACCTTTGCCTAAAGGGAGAGTGGAACAAACATAAACCAGCACTTTGCCATTCTGCCAGAGGAATGCACTGCAGAGATGCAGCCTTGCTTGTTGGTACCAGCTGTATTTTGAGAGGGCATGACTCCCAGCCAAACATGTCAAAGCAGCTGTCTACCCTAAGTGTGTGCACGCATGACTAGAGAGATATGACTCTGCTAATCCAGCCCTGATTTGGGAACACCAGCACAAATAAGCTTCCAGGACCATAAAAAAAGAGTCAGTCAAGGCTGCTTAATCAGGTAGAGATGATTCATTTGAGAAAACCTGCGCCATGACCTTTCATGAGTCTCTGAGCTCAGACAGGATGTCAAAATTTTATAGAGAAAAGAGGTGTAATCAACTAGTGCTTATGATGACCTTTTAATAAGTAAATGGCTGAGGCAGGCACGCGTTCTGAGCAGAATGAGAAATTGGATTTGTATGTGTGTCTAGTGTTGGCTGGGGAAGGTGACGAAATCCACCCCCGTGCTGGTTGTACTAGTCCACTCCAGCCAAAATATAACCTGAAAGGAGAATGCAGCAAACTGGGGGGCAGCCTCTTCTCCCAGGCAACTAGCAACAGGACAAGGGGGACAGAGCCCTGAGGTTCAGGAGGGACATCAGGAGGAATTTCTTCACAGAAAGGGTTGTCCAGCACTGGAACAGGCTACCCAGGAAGGTGGTGGAGTTAAGTTCAAGAAATTACTGCACTTGGCGTGTAGTGCCATGATCTAGTTGACAAGGTCAAAGGTTGGACTCGATGGTCTCAGAGGTCTTTTCCAGCCTCAAGGATTCCGTGATTCTGTGATGTACACCATTACACACATACACAAGGCTGGGACAGCGCACGGGGGGCACAGAACGGGTGAAAAACACCGAGATTTGTACACCCTGCGAGGAGACCCGGCTCGGTCACACCGCTGCTCGGGGGGGCCGCCCCATCGAGGCGAGTGCCCCGGGGCCGGTGCGGGCCCGCAGCACCCTCGGCAGGGGAGGCGGAGGAATTGGGGGGCTTTCCAGGGGAGCCGCTCCGAGCGCGGGGCCGCGACAGGTGCGGCGGCGGCGGCCAAAGCGCGGCCGGCGGGGCACGGGGCGAGCAGGGGCGAAGCGGCACCTGCCGCGCATAAAAGAA